>JBCEWC010006645.1:0-22700 GCA_038996855.1 Solanum aculeatissimum | reverse complement strand
TCTTGCCTATAAGACAGAAGTTAATTTTATGAAATAGTTGAGGGACAATTTTGTCTCAAAATAAATTTTTAAAGGAAATGAGAGCATTTTTGCAAAACCACCCTTATTGAGGGCATTTTATCAACATCATCCCCTAAAAGGGGTATTTGTGAATTTTACTCGAACTGACTGTGCAAACCCAAATTTAATTTATTTATGCTAGATTAGGACATGTTGAAGAATTGGGCTTGCTAGGCCCAAAATTTGAGTTTATTTCCTATTCATTATTTATTAGGAAAAATTATGCAAATAGTCAAAATTTGCAATTTATTTATTAGAAATAACTATCCTTTTAAAAAATTATTAATTACAACTATATTTTAATTTAATGTCAAATTAAATGTTTTCTAATATTATTCTTTTTTTCCTCATCTTATTTTAAATTTTTTGTTTAAAATTATTTAATATTTAAAATTGAATCTCTCTCTCCTTTTTAACATAATAATTACACCTCTTTCATGTATAAAAAAATGAATCTTTCTCTCTCCTTTTTAACATAATTATTGCATCCCTTTCATTTCTTTCTCTTTTCATTTATTAAAAATTGAACTCCTTTTTAACATAATAAAATTTTAACATATTTAAAATTGAATCTTTCTCTCTCTTTTTATATTTATTTAAGCATATTTGTATTCATGCATTCTTGTCACAGTTTATTTGTATTCTTCAAAATTTAGTATTCTTTCTGAAACTGTATTCATTCAAGTGTATATATGATTTATATTTGTATTTTTCGTTGATTTTGGAGAAAAATAATACAAAAATAATCTGAGTTATCTTAAAATGAATACATATTAAGCGGAGATAGGGATCAAGATAGAAAAAGGAAGGAGATTAGATTGTATTTTATATTTATTTGGAATTGTATCCATTAGCAAAATGGTATTCCGAAGTCATCCCTCATTGTATGTGACACCCCGTAATTTTATCCCCACATGTACCTATGTTTCGAGACTCATTGTTACATATGAGAAGTGTATTAGGGTCATTAAAGACTTCTAACACTTAGACGAGTTCAAAACTTTCCAATAAATTGAATTTCTAGTGATTGATTATGCAAGGGTCAACTTTAAATGATCATAACTCTTAGCACACAAAGAATTAGGTGGCCCATAACCTATCAAATGAAAGATATTTGAATTAGCTTTCCAACACAACTGATTTCACCTCATTTGGAGATCGAAGTCAAATGGATGGCCGTTTTAGTAAACACTGCCAGAGGAGAGTGGTTCCATGAAACCACATATGGGTCGTGAATCGAAATACAACCTATAAAGTGAGGTTTCGTGGAAAGGTCCAAAAAATCAAATGTTATCCTAGACTTCACGAATCTATCTACGGGTCATAAAGCCTTTTACGGGTCGTGGATGGGTCTCGTGAAAAATTCTAATAACCTAAAAAACGTGCCCAAAAATTTATGAAAGTGTCCCATGAGTCGTGGAAAGTTCCACAGCCCGTAGAGGTGTTTCGTAGAACCTTCCGGTGACCAAACTATTTTCAACCTTAACTTATGAGATGGATCTACGACCCGTAGAACGACTTACGGATCATAAGGAGGTCTCTTAAGTTGGGTCGACAATTTTTAATAAGGGTAATTTTATCCATTCCTATCACTTTTTAATCCAACCCTTAGGCGTTTTGGACTTAATTTAAGTCCTAAAATATAACCCTAGCTTATTTTTCACCATTCTTCACGCTTAGGGATTTCTTGAGAGCAACGGAGGAGAGAGGAAGACGAGGGTTTCGAGTTCAAATATGAGGATCGACTGAGGTTTGATCGTTTCTTCTATTTCTAGATATGTAAGGCTAACTAAAACATGAATTTCGTTCTTCCATGTGCCCCATAACCTGAATTGATGGAATTGTTGATGAATTGAGTCTTCCATGGATGTTTCTTGAAGGTTTTTCTTAAATTCTAACATATATCTATATAATTTTGCATGAATTACAGTTTTTATGAATTAAATAATAGAATTGATGATTTTACTTTTCTACATGAACCCTAGATCAAATTCTTATTATTTTTACATATTCCATATAAATGAACACGTATGTGTATAATTTGAGCCTGAAAAGCCTATGAAATCCATGAATGCTTTAACTTTACTTTTATTTTATTTTTTCTTGAATGTTATGGGTTAGAATAATGCATGATAGGGTCTCTAAAAGTCAAGAGATGAACCTTAAAAGAATGCACTCGAAGAGTTGGTAGCTAATGTGATGAATTGAGCTGATTAGAGTCTTTATGAGACTCATGATTAGAATGATTAGAGTGATTGAGGTCTTATGAGCACTGAGTCTTGGGAGGAATATCAACTACCGAGTCAAGTGAGAGTAAGTCCAACTGGAACTCCAGAGCGTGGGAGAGGATTGAAACCATTGAGTTAGATGTCTCCTCTTGATAGGTCCCTAAAAGAATAGAGGACTCATTTGATTTGATCCGATCTATTACGGATCGATTCATTCTTTACCCTGGCAAGTGGTGAATGGTTATGGCAACATCAACGAGATTGTTGTACAATCACTGGCTCGTAAGTGATTGTTATCGGATAAGAAAAACTCCCAGATAGATTTCATATTATTGATAGTACTCTGACTTGATTGGATTATATTGATTGGTCATCGTCTACTCTTTATTCCTGCTTTAGATAGACCTTTGACATTTTGATTGAGTATCTTTGAGTTGTTGTTATTCTACCTATATCTGTTTCACTCAGCTATTTTACATACTCGTACATTCCATGTACTGATGTCCATTTGGGCCTGCATCTTTTCATAATGCAGAGACAGGTGCTAAAGATCATCAACAGGCGCTCCGTTGAAGATCTTCTCCTTATTTTAGTTGATTGGTGAGTCCTCATTGAGTTCAGGGGATGTCTAAGGTGAAGTTGTAAGTGGAAAGGCAGAGCAAGGTAAGGTGTTGTTACTTAAAGTCAAATAAGAGCATTCATATTGTTTTCTTTTAGTAAGGCATGATATGTTGGCGACTAGAAACATAAGAAGGTAGGAAATTCTAAGAAGAGTGAGTACTTAGAGTCCATGGAGTGGTTATAGCACTAGGCTTGAATGTGGTGTTTATGGCACGTGGATAAATGTATGATGCATTAGGTGCTTATTAAGTAGGAACTAAAGTTTGTTTAATATGGTGGAAGGGAATAGTACTCTTGGGAGAAAATAGTAAGGGTAAATCTATTTCCTTGCAACTTAGTCTCACTTTCATTCGAGGACGAATGATTCCAAGGGGTATTGTAACACCCCACAACTTAATTCATAGAATTCAAATTTTTTTGTCATAAGCATATAATCTTGAACTTGGTGATGCCTTACTTGTCCCTATATTTTAAGTCTTATTCCTATTTGTGGGGAGTGTATCGGAAGTGGTTTAGGATCACAAGAGACCCTTAGTACTTGGTCGAGTTCAAACTTTCTTACCGATTAAGTTTTTCACATTAGATTATGCAAGGATCAATTTTAAATGACCATAACTCTTAACACACAAAACATTAGGTGGCCCATGAACTATAAATTAAATATATTTGAATTATCTTTCCAACGCCACTAATTTTGCCTCATTTTGAGTTTGGAGTAAAACGTTATGACTATTTTACTACAGACGGTCAAAGCAGAGTTGGTTCTATGATCCTGAATTATGGATCATAGATTGAATGACGAGCCCATACTTTCAGCTCGTGAATTGACTCTTCTAAGTCAAATTTTGGGTCCTAAACTCTATGAACCCAACTACGCATTGTAGAAGCTTTTATGATCCATAGTTTTAGCCCGTAAAATGAGTTTTAGGACCCCTAAATTCTATGAATGGGTTCTACGACTCATAAAAGCTTCTACGGACCATAGATAGTCTCGTAGATGACTTGGACAGTGTTTTTAAGAAAGGTTATTTTCGTCCTTTCTCATCCTTTCTAAGTCTAAACTTGACAGTTTTACACCTAATTAAATTTCTAAACGTTATCCTTCAACTTCATTACTCTCTAAACATTCTTCAGAGTTAGAATGTAGTTTTAAGAGGAAAGAGCTAGGGCTTTCAAGCATTTTTTTCAGAGCTCTTCAAGAATCTAGTTCTTAGGGTTATACAAATCCTATTACATTATCCTAACATCATGTAACTACTAGTTTCTTCAAATATTCAGTTATTAGTTGAGAGCAAGATTTCTTCATTAGGAGTAAATGTTCTTGTTTATGTTACTTTTTTAATGAAAAGCATGATATTTAGTAAATTTTTCTACTATATTGAGATCTTAAATTGAGATACTACTTCTAATCGCTAAACTAGTTAAACCCTAAAGTTACTATGAAAATCTGTAGATTTTCAAGTTTTGCCTTATACTCAATAAAAGTATTAGCATAAGTATTTTATGAACAGTGAAGCATGAAACCTATAATGTTAGACAGTTTTGAGGAAATTTAAGATAACACTAAGTTGAGCTAAGTCACAAAGAGAAGAAAAGTAACACTTTGAACAAATATATTCTTTTAAGTTTGAGCAAGTAATTAATATTTTTTGGAGTAGTATTAAGCACCAATATGGGTAAGAATAATAATAGGGGTGGCAGAATTAAACCCAACTCGCCCAACCAATTGAATATTATATGGGTTAATAACCCGCCCATTTATCATCTCAACCCACGTCAACCCAACTCATTTCAACCCATTTAAAATTTGGTTGATATGCAACCCGAATTGACTCAAGATAGATTTTGCCAAAATATTTTTAAAATACTTTTTAAAAATTTGATATATTTTATATAGTCATAATAAAAATATAATCTAATCAAGTACTGAAATATTGAAAAAGAATAAATAAAATAAGTAAAAATTAGTAAAAGTTGGATCAAGTTGGGTCTTGACCCACTTTATAACCCATTACTCAACCTATTTTGACCCAACCCATTTTGACCCAAGAAAATTTGGATTGGATTGGATTTTGACTCGTTTATTATCTTAACCCATTATAACCCACTCAAATTTGACCCAACCTGACTAATTGCCACCTCTAAATAATAATAACTCAAACTCATAAACTATGTAGCCAGCGTAAGATAGGATTGTACAAAGAGTACAACTCCTTATTTGCCACTAAGATGGCCCAATTTTGGATGGATCCACTCCACTAGTACTTCGTCTCTTGTCCTGGCAAAGTATGGGATGGCTCTAACAATATGGGCAAGACGTTGTATCATCACGAGGCTCATAGTGATGGTTGTCAATTAGAGAAATTACCCAAGAAGTAAAGCTTATTATTTTATATACTGAGATGCATTATTTCTATATTAGAGTGTTTTCTTTTATTATGCTGCGTATTTAATTGGGTTGAGCTATTTATCAGAGCTAAGCATTTTTAGTATTTTATTTTTATATATTTAGTTGTTCTAATTATTACATTAAAACAAGTATTTCTTTTATACTGAGTTACACTTTTAAATGTGTTTAAAGCATATGTTTTACTTGTATGAAATATTTTTATCAATTAAGCTATCTCGGAGTTCAATTTTAGAGTTGAGTATCTTGTTTGTAGTACTTTTTGGCTATTTAATATACCTTACATTCTATGTACTGATGCAATTTACCCTTGCATCATTTTATGATGCAGATTTAGGTACTCATCATCACAGGTATTTTGTAAGGCAGACTCCATCAGCAGTCAGTGAGGTCTCTCTACATTCAGAGGAACTTAAGAATCTTTATTTCTTTTGTATTTATTTCAATTGAGATAGCTATGGGCCTACCTTAGTACCTAGTTCAGAGTCAGAACTTTAGAGGCTTCATAGACTAGAAAGATATTGTTCGTTTTATTCCTTTAAATTTGTTTGAAAGCCTTGAGTCAAATTTTATATATTATTATTGTATTTCTAAGTTTATAAATATTAAAATCGTTCTAATTCGTTATGATGTTAATATCTTTCACTGAGTAAGTTAGTCATGTCAAGTGGTTTGATTTCTAGTGTTGGCCACGTCTAAGGTGTAGGCTCGGGGCATGACATCAACATAGGCTTTTGGTGTTAGATTTAGAGATTAATAGGGATAAGAAGAAGAAGGTTATTTATGTCCAATTGAGAATTAGATGTGGAGGTCTGACTCCTTCTCTTTCTCATGAGATGGGAGAAAAGTTGAGTAGTTTGGGGACTTAGAGTAATATCTAGAATGTGAACAACATGTGTGACACTACTGTTAGTTTCATTAGAAAAGTAGCTACTGAGGTACTAAGGGTATCGAGAGGGACTTTTAATGGACGTCGAGGTGATTGATGGGGGAATGGAGAAGTTCAAGGCAAAGTGAAAGCTAAGAAGGCTGCTTATACAAAGTGGTTAGAGTGTATGGATGAGGATGAAAAATGGAGGCTTAAGGATATCTATAAGACAGCGAAGATGGTGGTCACAAGTGCTAAAATAATAACATTTGAATGTTTGTATGTTGAGCTAAGAGAAAAAGGCAAGGAAAAGAGATTGTATAGGCTCACAAAAGAGAGAAAGAGAAAATTTCATGATTTGGACCAAGTGAAGTGTATCAAGGATGAGGATGGTGAGGTTTTGGTGGACGAAACTTCCATTACGCAAAGGTGGCAAGCTTACTTTCACAAACTTTTAAATGAAAAAAGGGACAAAGATATTGAGTCGGGTGATTTGGTGCACTCTGATAGTCATTGTGATTTTTGTTACTGCAGGTGTTTCAGGGTCGAAGAGGTTAGGCATGCTAGTAGTAAGATGAATAGAGGGAGAGCGATCAGACCTAATGCAATTCTGGTGGATTTTTAGAAGAGTACTGTCAAGTATAGTATGGTGTGGTTGACTAAGTTGTTTAATGCTCTTTTGAAGACTGCTAAGATGCCCGATGAATGGTGGAGTAGTATAATGGTTCCATTATATAAAAACAAAGGTGATATTCAAAACTGTAACAATTATAGGAATATAAGTTGCTAAGCCACATTATGAAGGTCTAGGAGAGAGTATTGGAGATGAGGATGAGAAGAAGAGTGTCTATTTTAGAGAATTAGTTCAGATTCATGTCAGGGCAATTGACTATTGAAGAAATCCATCTTGGTGGGAGACTAGTGGAGAAATATAGGAAAAGAAAGAGGGATCTCCATATGTTATTTGTAGATCTTGAGAAAGCATATGACAAAGTGTTGAGGGATGTCTTATGGAGGTGTTTAAAGGTGAAAGGTGTTCTAGTGATGTATAATAGGGTGATAAAGGACTTGTATGATAGAGGAAAAACTCGGGTAAGAACGGTGGGAGAAGACTCAGAGTATTTTTCTGTTGAGATGAGACTTCATTAAGGATTTGTGGTGAGCTCTTTCCTTTTTGCCTTGGTGATGGATGAGCTGACACGGTCTATTCAAGAGGAGGTTTTATGATGTACACTATTTTCAGATGAGATCATACTGATTAATGAGACTTGAGATAAAGTTAATGATAGGTTAGAGATTGGAGACATACTTTGGAGTCCAAAGGGTTCAAATTGAGCATGACCAAAATAGAATACTTGGAGTGCAAATTCAATGTTGAGACGGATGAAGTAGACATTGAAGTGGTGATATCGATGATGATGTCACACATCATATTGGGGTAGTATGGATGAAATGGAGAATTGTCTAAGGAGTATTGTGTGACAAGAAGATACTGCACCTAAACGTAAAGGTAAATTTTACAAAATAGTGATAAAACTATCTTTGCTATATGGGGTGGAGTATTGGCCAATCAAAAATTCACATGTTTAGAAGATGTAGGTTGCGGAGATGAAGATGTTAAGATGGATGTGTGGACATATAAGGGGTGATAAGATTACTAATGACATCATTCAGGAGAAGTCAGGGGTGGCCTCTGTAGCAAACAAGATGAGAGAAGCAAGACTGAGATGGTTTGGGCATGTGCAGGGGAGGAGTGTAGGTAGGAGGTGCATGCGAGAGGCTAGATTTAGGGGATTATGCATAAGGGTAGAGGTAGACTGAAAAAGTATTAGGGAGAGGTTCTTAGATACGATATGATGCATCTTTAAATCATCGATGACATGACCTTAGATAGAAACGATTGGAGGTCGGGTATTACGGTAGAAGGTTAGCAGGCTAGTAGGGGTAGGATAATGTCTTGCCTTGTAATATAGTAGGTTAGTAGGATTAGTCACGTCTTTATATATTATGTTGTTATTTTTCATCATTTATTTTTCTACTTTTATTATATTTATAAAATTATCAATTACTGTCCACTCTAGTCATTTTTTATATCTAGTATTTTCTGCTTTTGGGGATGATATATTTGAATTGAGGATCTTTCAGAAATAGACTTTCTATCTCTATGAGTTAGTGGTAAGGTTTGTGTACATTTTACTCTCCTCAGACTCCACTTATGGAATTTCACTGGATATGTTGTTGTTGTTTAGATTTGCAACACGCTCCCTCTCATGTCTTTTTCTTGGACTAATAAAATGAAATATTTTCTTAATGGTGAATTGGTGATGGTGAAGTTCGAACTCAGATACTCTGCTTTCTTCTGACTCCTTGTGAGCCCTTGCTTTTTCAGAGGGTCGACAGGACATGGGAGCCTCACGGGTTTTATGAGTGTTATGATATACTTGATCCTTAATATGTGCTAATATCTTGTTGATGGATGTGAGTTGTCTCATTTAAAAGCTTAAGTTGTTGTTTGACTTGTGTTGCCTAGTCTAAAAGCTTAAATGCAAGTGAAGGTACATATGTATTTGTTAATTTTAGGTCTCAACAGTTAATAAGAAGAAAATTGTTTTTAAATGCTGTAAAAATGACAAGTGTACCATGGTAGCTAGTGGGGTGATGTTTTGTAATGATTCAAAATTAGTTCGCAACTAAAGGAAAGTAAACTAAGATAAAAATACCATAACACTTAGATTTGAAATCTCAAACCTGGAGTCATGAGTACAAGAGCTTCTACATAATACAAAAGAGTAAATACAAGTTGTCTGATGAAGAAAATACAAAGTTTGATAAGAAAGAGAACAACTAACGTCTCAACAGTACAATGGAGACTCAAAGTCTGAGCCTCACCATTGTGATTTGGGAAGGATAAGAAAACTCCGCTCCAATGAGATCAACTACCATGAGGGAGTCCCTGTGCTCGATCTGTAGAGAGGAAACATAGTAAGGGTGAGTACACCAAAATGTACCCAGTAGGTTCAACCGTCTGGATAGAAGAAATTGGATAAACATGTAATAACTAAGAACCCTTTCAACTGTCATGTAGAGGCTAGAGTACAATATATATATATATTAAGAACAGATAAATATAGCAAGTATAATCAATGATGCAGTGCAAATGAAATGAATAAATACAACGTATGGGATGGAATCACGACTGTCGCATAGCCAGTGTACACATCTACCAAGCTAAAGCTATCAGGTAGAACCCATGGGGGCCTCGCAGACCGTATACAAAACTCTCTCAACCTTGTCACCTCTGCGTTGTTAAGGGATGTCACAATATCTAAACCTTACCACCTCAGCATGGTCAAGGGGTTTAAAAAGTGATACAATCTCTCTTTTTCCACCTCTGCGTGGTCAAGGAGATTTAGAAAAGGTGTTACATATCTCAACCTTTTCCCCTCTGCGTGGTCAAGGGATGGTACGAATGCAACATAGAATGAATGCATACCAATGCCAAAAATCTATGTATATGATAGCAATATAATAAGATAATCTATAAATAATAATCACAAAATTGGAAAGGAAAGCAAAGTGTCACAATTGGTACCGCAAGCCATCAACATGTCTCAAATAACCACACTTTCACTAATAGCAAAATATACTGATAACACCAGACTTCACAAGTCCCACCAAAATTTGCACATGAGTCCCAGAAAGTATCTCAAATACCAACAATAACCACAATGTCTCCCGCATGGTATCACAAGTCTCATATTATCACAATAATATCCAAAAATATCTCGAATACCACAGATACATCTCAATTTGCCAACAAATTCACAATTTACTCCAATTTCAATACAATCGATATCACATTTTTGCCAAAATACTATCATATCATCTAATTACTCATAGAACAATCTAAATCTTAATATTGTCACAAAACAAACCCAACAACTCAAATTCAGTCCCAAAAAGGTTAGCTAAACCTACCTAGATGCCAAAATTGCACTCGGACCAAGCTTTCGGACTATCAAAGCCTAAAAAATGAGCTTGAATCAACTAATCACTATCAAGAATATATAATATGCATCAGGAGATGAATTTTGATACCCATATTGGCACGAACTGAATCCAGGGACAAAATGATCAAAATTAGGGATTAAATTTGAACTTCACGATCTAAAAATAAATTAGGAGTTATGATTCTACATGAGAAAAAGAGTTTATGGGTGAAAATTGCACTGAAATTGAGCTCAAATTGAATGAGAAATCAACATTTAAAGTTTCAAAACATAGACATGAAAACCCCAATTTTAATTCAAAATCATGAAATTTAAGACAAAATAAAGAGGAAAAGTAATGGAAATTATCAATTATGAAGATAGAAACACTTACCCAAAAAGTTTCACGAAAATCCTCTTCAAAAATTACCCAAAGAAGTTTGAGAATTTCAAAAATAGAGGAAAATGGTGTTTCTCACGATTTAAAATTATTTAGGGAAATTACTACTCCGCGAACGCGGAGGTCAACATAATCAGCACACTGTGAACGCAGGCCATACCTCCACGAACAGAGAGGTCAAAATAGTTAACCCTATACAAAGCAACCTGCACCAAATTTTTCAAAATCAATTATTGCAAATTCTTATAACAGACCCCCAGGTCCATTCAAAACCCGATACGCACAAACTAGACATGTAACTCTACCAAAAATGGCATTCTAGACTCAACAAAAATATCAAAATTCAATTTTGAGGCCTCCTTGACCCGATACCGATAAAGCTCGTTAAAACTAGTTAAAACTTAGAATACCCAAACTGCCCTTGACAACTAAAAAAAGCAACGAGACCATTTCTAGTGTTAGTTTCATCATTCGAAATCACCGGAACTATTGGAATTTTGATTAGAGCTTTCGAACTCCGAATGTTGACTAAAGTCAAACCTAGGCTCCAAAATCAACTGAAATGCAACTTTGGGTCCTAAATCTCCGTTTTTACTCCAAGTTCAGTTCCGTCACTTTTTCTAGATCAAATTTGACATTTCATAACTAATGAAATCGACGGATTTCCGTACTGACACCCAAAATCCAAACGGTACAAAAACTCACTTTTTCAACAATTTAAGTTTCCAAAAATACCAAAACTCACATTTTCCACTTTTAAAACACAAAGATCTTAGTTCCAACAAAACAGTTAGTTCAAAATAGATCTAAAGCAACTTACAAAAAAGTAAAATAGTAATTTTCACAGATAAGCTCGAAAATAACCAACAAGGTCATTACATGTTCAAAACCTCCAAATGATCCAGCAATACTGGAAAAACCTCATTTGAAGCTTTCTCAACTGAATAATGCCTTTTCTCAGGCATGTTATCAGGCACTTGCAACTTGTAAGTAAGTGCTTGTGGACATTTTACTAAATCCAACTTAAGAAATAGCCAATATGGGACCATTTATCAAACACACCAGCTTTTGGGGTGTTTTTGCTCGGAAAGCAAGTGAAAACGGAATCATCTGCAGGAACAAGCTTTTCAAATTGCAGTAGAAAGTATATAGAATTTTTGTATGATGACTTAGTTACCCGGTGATTCTATCTGCTTCAAGCGGTGACAGCTTTATTACATGCCTTCAAATGTGTGATTTATTATGTACATGTCTTTGGTTAATGGCAGATGGCTCAACAATCGATGCTGCTCAAGAAGCAATTCACAACATCACCGACCAAGCAATACCATAATCGAACCTGAAGCTAGGTAAGTTCTTGGTTCACGGAGCATTCATCACGGGAGGACATGTTGTGCAGGCGTGTCATTTCATCCTGCTATTTTTGGACTGGTATTGGAGTGCATTGCTCATGAATTCGTCTCTATATCAATCTTTTCAAAGTGGAAATGTTACCTCATTTGAGGGAAATGCAAAGACTTGGGAGTTTTCACCTTAAGTAGAAGCATTTTAGTTAATGATTTGTGTAATTTTCATCACGTTTGGCGTGTCTTTTTTGCTCGTCCCATCGTTGTTTCATGCACATTTGGCTGTAAAAACCTAGTGATTTGTGTTGAAGCGGTGCCCCTGATATGGTGAAATAAATGGCTACGGAACAATGAAGGCGAGGACATCGAGAGTGAAAGTAATATCTCTCGGTAATTCATCATTGAACATGCTAGATTTCAGCTCTTACAAAATTACAAATTGTTAACTATTCCATCTAGACATCGAGTTGAGGAGAAAGGGAGAAGCAGAGCTCGAGAATAAGCCCATCCATCAAAGGATCAAGGCATATAGTGATAAAAACTTGTTCGAGTGTTTACACCAACCCAATAGATATTCACATATGCTTTGATGACTAAATCATACTAATTATTTGGTATTCATTTTCATCTTAATGTAGGTTGCAAATACCGATAACGATAAATTCTTACCCCGAAGCATTTTGTTGCACTTTAATCATTCTCCTGAAGAGGCGTGTTTCCATTAGAGGATTAAAAAACAATATGACAAAGTTATCTAGAGCGATTTAGATTTTTTTTTTTAAAAATAGAAATGATGAATGAATTTGTAAAATAGAAATGATGATGCATTAATTTTATCTGAAAAGATGTCTTCCCTTACTATAACAGCTACAGAAGTTGATGTGTCAATTTTATCCAAAAAGATGTCTTCTCTTACTATAACAAAGATGCACAAATCACAAATGTGCAAAATTTGCATGAAGAAGGTGGGATTAATAGCGTTCAATTGTAAATGCGGTAATGTATTTTGCAGGAGTCATAGATATCCAGAAGAACATGCATGCGTATTTGATTTCAAGTCGATAGGGCGTGCAATTTTGGCCAAGGAAAATCCTCTTTGCAGACCTGATAAACTTAAGAATAGGATCTAAGATGATGTTGTTTCTAGTTATGTTCCAAGTTCTTCATTTGGATTTTTCGAATTTTCTTTTTAGTCTAGTCATGTCCTTTGTTTTGATTAATTAATAATATTACCAAATAGTGCAAGTTACGATTTTCGTTGTTCGAGATTCCTTAACTCATTATTTTTTGTTATATGTTAGATCATCATCTAATATTTTTTCATATATATTTTTAAACTCATATGGCCTTTATAATAAGGTCGTGGGCCCAAGTATGAAATTACACTAAAGAAAATAAAATCAAAATTATATAATTATAGGGGAAATTACATATATATATATATACAAAAAAGTAAAATATTTACAAAAAAAGTAGTTCATGTTTTATTTACATAAAAAATAGCCCAAAATCACCGAAACTATACATGACTATACAATATGGTTTGTCAAAAGTTATAGAAAGTATACACTTCTATACAATGCATATTACTTATACATGGGCTATATACAAAATATACATTATGATACATAAATATACATCGACTATACATGTTTATACAACGAGGGCTATTTTTTTATAATTTTTTAATTTTGGTGTCTCTCAGTGTAATTTGTCCATTTTAAATTTGTTCAAAACTAAATTCTTTAAATCATGATCTAAAATGTTTCTAAACTATATAAGCGATACAGTATTCGTTAAATAACTATTCCAAAAAAGGCAAAGTTTTCACTTTTAAAGAAGGAAAAATGATATGAGCTGAGTGTGGCCATAAAAAATTTTAATGTCCCAACTTTGAATTGTGCGTTCCTACATACACTTTAAATCCAAAATAATAACAAGTTATAATTAAACCCTAATCTCTTTTAGCTCGCTCGCCTCTCTTCGCGTCTCTTCCCTATCAAATAGCTAGTCCACTATGTAGTTGTCTTTGTGTTCTCTTATTTCTATTTTCTTTTGCATAATTTGGTCACTATCTTAATTTCCAAAATTTTCATTATTGTATGACTCTCAGCCTGATGGTTCGAGTGGCTCGGGCTTGGCTAGTGATTTGCCTAATGAACCTAGTCAAGGCCCCTTGACTTCAGTCAAGATAAAGTTTAACTAAGAAAGACCTTGGCCGTGGTGTGGCTAAGGCATGCAAGGCAGGACGTGGCTAAGGCATGGAAAGGGCTGGACAAGCTAAGGAAATGCAAGGTTGGACGTGGTTAAGGCATGACAAAGCTGGGCAAGCTAAGCCAAGACAAGGCTATGATGTGGCAAGGTCGTGG
The DNA here is from genome assembly GCA_038996855.1 of Solanum aculeatissimum. NCBI lineage: Eukaryota > Viridiplantae > Streptophyta > Magnoliopsida > Solanales > Solanaceae > Solanum > Solanum aculeatissimum. The sequence continues at coordinate 8,412 of JBCEWC010006645.1, read as the reverse complement.
CTAAACAAATTTGAGGCTAGGTGCTGGACAAGATCAAAGGCGAAGGAAATTAGACCCCAATGGCAAGTTGTGCAGGGCAGGACCTGTGCCATGGTACAGGCACGTGTGCAGGGCCTGGGCATGGCACAGGCATGTAGGGCAGGTGCAAATCTGGGCATCAAGGGCAAGGCATTAGAGCCAAATTTGAAGGTCATTCGCATGTGCATGGGCAGTTGGCGGTTACTAGGAGTTTTCAGCCATTTTTGACATGTCAACAAACCTGGATAAACTTGTAATTCGAATCTTCGCTTAATCTTTTGCATTATTTTATTATTTTCTAATTAGGTTTGACTTGTCTTGGTGGGTTAAAGGCAATTATTATCACAGCCGATTTTGGATCATGACAATTAAGGAGTATTAAAAAATATGATAAAAAGTAACTATATTATAAGAGGAAGAAATAATATATAGTAAAAGAATATTTAAAAATTAATAATTAAGTAGTCTAAAATATATTATAAGAAGTATTGGAAGAATTAATAATTAAGAAAACCTAAGTTATATAGTAAAACAAAAATATATTTAAAAATTAAGAAATTCTAAAATATATGGTAAAGTCTAAAATATTGGAATCGACCTTAATTTTAGGTTCTTTGCACTTTTCGTAAGTGTGTACTTTAAAGGGTGAAGGACAATACACATGATCGTATGGATAATTAAAATTTTAGAAATCACATTTTTTGGACTTTTGGAGTGAAAAGAATTGAAATATCGGGAGAAACTCATAACTAAATTTGAAAATTTTAGAGAAGATTTGTGTTGATCAGCTCACCACAAAGATAACTTGTTGCAATATATAAATATTATATAACAACGTGTATGAATGTATACAAATTTGTGTTACATAATAGTATGTCATATTACATTATTTATACAATATTAATACTACATTATATAACTTTTTATACAATATTAATACATTACATAACTATTTTTATTGAAAAAGTTAAAAAATATTTGTCACTTGTCCAATTAAGTAAGAAGCCCATACAAAAATATTTAGGGCAAGCCTAATTTACAAAGTTGGGTCAAGATGTAAAGAGGGCCCACTAAGTATTGGTGTCACAGACTTAGACTTTAAATAAGACTTTCGTGTAGAACTTGACAACTTACTCACAATTCTTTTATGGGCTTGTAAGCTCGAGTAAGCCTTTTTAATTAGATCGCTAAAGGAATGCAAGATTGAAGAAAGAGAAGATAGTTTCTTTTAAGAAGACTTGCTTATATTATTTGGAAGATTGCTTTGATTTTCTTGATGGTTATACAAATGAATGGTCCTCCTATTTATACTACTCACTAGGGGCTTAAGTGCAAATAACAATTACTATACAAGTCCTTCAATACTTATAATTTAGTCCTTCTTCTAAAATTCTTTATATATCTAAACGATTTCAAGGACTTTCCATGCAAATACATGAAATTCTAAAGTCTCCCAAGAAAATTCTCTATGTATTTCTAGAATTATCCACAAGGACTAATCTTTTTCCAATTGAAATCCTCCACATGAACAACTTTGTGTTATGTGGAACTTACATGGTGCTTGTGTGGCGTGATGACGTGATAGATGGCCACTCTCCCCCACTTAATGTCGTGATGCCCATGGTGCATTGCTTCTAAATAAACTTTCAGTTATTATCCTTGAATAGATACAAGGCCTCAGTCATTGCCGAAAAGCTTCCTTTGATGATTCCTCCTTCTAATGGGCATGGAACACGATAATGAATTTTTGTCTCTGTCTCTCTCTAAATTGATTTCCAATAATATTGACCTCTCCTTGTTGATCCCCTTCACGAGTTGTATAGCCAAAAGTTGAGCTTGTCCTTCTGTCTTTGTCACCTTGACTAGGGGCACCATATATGATCTTTCTCTCTCCATGTTAGAGATATGTATCAATCATTATGTGACACTTTTGGAAGAATTCTTGCCTAAGAATTATATCAAAGATATGTATAGAAGTGATAGTAAAGTTGGATTTACCTTACCACCTGCCAAGTGTGATGCTTACTCCATGAGCGACTCCGCAAATGGGAGTCAATGGTGCATTGATTGTCCTAAGTTGGGTGTTACTTGAACTGTAACACAACCCCAACTTTGTCGTTGTAGTCTTTATCATGACATTCGTCTCTACACCTGTGTCAATCATAGCACGAGTGGGTCTTCCGCTGATCATTATGTCTATGTATCGTGTACTATATTCTTTTAGATTGTCTAATTGCTTTGTGATAGCTCCATGTAATCCAATCATGCCTAATTGCGTTGTACCCAAACCTTGCCTAGTTCATGTGTATCTTTCTCCTTTCATATATTCCTGTACTATAGCACCGAGGTTATTTACTTTAGGGCATCTTGCATAGCCATGCAACTCACCACATAGCATTCATTCCCTTTAGTGGGCTGATGTAATGACCTTAAAGGTCATTTTTAAAAATTTCAATAAAATTACCATTCCACCTCTCTCATAAGTAGTTCAGTGTCTTAATTGATTATTTGTTATTGATTTTGGCTTTTTGTTAAAGAGTTGATAGTTGTAGGAGTTTTTGCATTTCAATTATTCTAAAAGTGAATTTTGATACCATTAGGAGTTTCGAGTCTCAAAATGGAATTTTATCATCTTCATTAGTTTCAAAATGTGGAAATTAGTCTGTAAGCACCTTTCGCTTTCAGATTTGAGGCTATTTTGTGGATTTGAGGCCCGAAGTTGAAAGTTTGGTTAAAAATTAAAAAAAAATTGATTTTTGTCAACATCTCAAGTTGGGATGCTCGGATTGGATTTTTGATCATTCCGTTGATTTTAGGCCTAGAAGAGGCATCTTCATATTTTCTGGAGTTCCAAGGAAATTTTAGTCTTTTGGGGTTTTGACTAGTTTCATTGCAATTTATTGGATTCTGAGTTAAAAAGACCTCATATTCAATTTTGATGATTCCATTGGTTCCAAAATGTATTTTATGATCAATTTGCATTATTGGTTCATATTTATAGGGTTCCAAATTAGTTCTGAAGATTAAAAATGTAAGTTGACCACAATGAATGCGCAATCAATGCAGTCAACACGTGGTCAAACCCCTTTTTGGCTGAAAATACCCATATTTTGGGTTTCTTCCTTCTTTTTCTCGTTTCTACCATTGTTACTCAATTGGAGCTTAGGAGAGATGATTTTTGAAGTAATTTGTTTGAGATGATTCGTTGGAGTAAGTCTCTTTATCATTTTCTAATATTTTCATCTTCCAAAAATATTTTAAAATCAAGATTTCAAAGTGAATTTTGGAGTTTTTTTTCCAAATTTTTCAAACTAAAAATTTTATGATTTTGAGGTCAATTCTTGCTTTATTTTAATGGATTTTTCAACCATGAGTTCCTTGTGACTTATAGAAACTAATTTTGTAATAAATTTTCATATTTGATTTTTTAAAATTTAAGCGATTCTTGGATCATTTTGCCCTTGACTTCAAACCCTTGCAATATGTGTGTCGTCGGACTCCTTGTAACATGTACTTTACATTTTTATAGTGAAAAATCAATTTGGGGATGGAATTTGAATGAAATTCTTTGGTTAGAGGTGTTCGGGGTGCAATTTTGACTATTGAGGTAGGTTTGACTAATCCTTCTTAGGATTGGGGTTGGGTAATTGAGTATCTTTATATTGTAGACGATGGTATGAAATCATATCATGATTGGATTGATGTTGTATTGTGATTCCCATGAGGGGCACTTTACTTATTGTTGTTTTGTTCATGAATTTATTCTATATTAGTGATTTGAACCCTACCCTTTGAAAAATGAAGTGACTTGTGAAATGTGATACTTTGAGAACTAATTTGTAGAACATGATTTGAGAAAAAAATACTTATGAAACGATTTGTGAAATGAGATACTTTCTGAAGTGATTTGTGAAATTAACTACTTGAGAAATGGTTGGTGAAATGAGACACCTATGGAGTGAATTGTGAAATGAAATGTGTTGAAGCATGAAATGATTTGCGATGTGTAACATTTGAGATAATTGTGGCACATTTTGAAGACTTAAAGGTTTTTCAAAGATTGTTTCTTGTTTTAAAAAAGTTTTTCCTCTCATTGATTATAAAAGGGGTGTTTACAATAAAACTTGAATTTTTTTGAGAATTTTATCACTTGAAAATTCGTGTTTGGTTGTTGTTTTTTTATTTGTGATATTGACATACATTCATTCTCATGTATTGTACCATAAAGACTTGAAATTGTGAAACACTTTTTGAAAAGAAAATGAGACACTTTCAAAACCTTTGACCTCAAGGAGGTGGCAAGGAGATATGGAGATATTGTGATTGTGATTAAGGTATATGGCCTAAGAGGTCTCCGTGAGTCCTCTTAGTCTATAGAGTCTTAGCTCGATGGGGATGTATACGACAGGTTGTGCGACAATCTTGATTCCACCTTGCATTGTGTGCATTCCATCATCATCATTGCATTACTTGATTTGGGTGAAATATTGTATCTTGATCTATACCATTTGACATAAATTGGTAATACCTTGTCTGACTGATTTTTTTGGTGTAGGTGGAAATGGTTTATAGTTTATTTAATTCTCTATCATTTTTTTATACAAATTTTAGACAGGGTTACTCTCGCGACAACTGATGATTCTAGCGGCAATCCTATACTAGAGTTGGTAGTTAGACCCAGTGATTCTGGTTTATTACTAGATTTTATTATTACTTTGTAATCATTACTTTATTTTAGAGACTATGTGTTTTTTTACTATTCCAGTCCTTATATCAAATACTCTTTATACTCATAACACCAGATTTTGGGATTGTAATTTATTATGTTCCATTTCTTGCTTTTGTGACTTGACTTCTTTCTTGGGAATCTTGTGTGAATTTTCTTTTTGGCTTACTTATCAGGGTGAGTGATTTGGAATTTGTGCCATTATGATTTCAAATTCTGGATCGTGACAACTGCACATTTCTCTCACCATTGCTTTGACGTTCAAACTTCTTATTATCAAATTTATAGGTGTCATGATTATTGAAATCTGGTTGTTAATCCTTCCTTTTTCCACGATCTCCCCCACCTTGGTCATGACTATTTCTCGTCTTCCTTTCGCTACCTCTATCAGTCAAAGTTTTTACATATGTGATGACTATATTAATAATCCTAACTTGCCCGTGTTCCAACTCCATCGTGGCCCAATTTTGTAGCCCATTCATGATGTGGAACAATATATCTTTATCCATGAGGTTAAGAATTTAAAACATAAGGACACAATAAACTCCATCACATACGCCCTTATGCTACTTGTCTGCTTCAGCTCTCTGAACTTGCGATTCGCCTCATAGATGACATTGTTGGGGAAGAAAGCCTTCTTGAATTTCTCTTGAAATTGCTCTGATGTATTGATGGTGCATAGCCCTTTATTTATGTCTGACTCCTTCCGCTTCCACCATAGCATAACTATCTCTAAGAGGTATAGCATAGCCATGTTGATCCTTGTCTCGTCACTCTTTACTTTGTTATACTTGAAGTAGTTCTTCAAGTGCAAAAGGAAGTTTTCCACCTCCTCTGCATCACGAGCACCTTTGAACATGGGTGGCTTGGGATTCTCAATCTTGGCCTCCCTATCCCCACTGGACATCAAGTATCCTCCAACCTCAATACTCCCTTGAGTGCTTTAATTTTGACCCTCATGGTCTTAATCGTGTTTAGTGCATCCGCACTCCAAAGAGGTGATAGTCTCATTCATCTCATACTCTACAGCTTTACGCCCATCCATCTCCTTTCAGATGTTGTCATTCTCCTCGAGGGTGAAGTCCTCCAGAGTTTTGAACTTGCCATCGAGATTGTTCAAGCGCTTGCCTAAGATCTCCATAGCCTGCCTAGTGGCATCTACTCTTGTAATTCACTCAATTTCAAGCATGACATCTATGGGTTGCTCACCTCATTCGTCATTCACCTCAGTGGTCGAGGGTGAGTAGGATGTTAAGGCCTTGCTTGGTATATGCTCGAACGATTTCTCCTCATTATTTTAGGGTTCTTCTTTACCTTTTAGAGTTTCTTCCTACCATCTTGCCTAACATTGGCAGCGTTAATAGCGTTGATGTCTCCCTTACTTGTGATTCTTCTAGTATCAACCTCTGCTCTGATACCACATTGTCACGAACTTAGACTTTAACTAAGATTTTTGTGTGACACTCGATAACTTACTCACGATTGCTTCATAATCTTGTAAGCTCAAGTAAGCATTTTAACTAGATCGCTAAGGGAACCCTTTATTGAAGAAAGACAAGAGAGTTTCTTTTAAGAAAACTTTTTTATATTGTTTGGAAGATTGTACAAATAAATGACTCCTTCTGTTTATACTACTCACTAGAAGCTTAAGTGCAAGTAATAATTATTATACAAGTTCTTCTATATTTATAATCCAGTCCCTCTTCTAAAATTTTCTACATATCGAGAAGATTCCAAGGACCTTCATGCAAATTCATGAAATTCTAAAGTCTTCCAAGGAAATTCTCTACATATCTCTAGAATCATCCACAAGTACTAATTTTTTTTCCAATTGAAACCCTCCACATGGACAACTTTGTGTTATGTGGAACTTATGTGGTGCTTGTGTGGCATGATGACGTGACGGGTAGTCACAATTGGACTCTATTTTCCATGGGAAATTGTGATTTGTGCATAAGGATTCCCAAACTAAAACAAAAGGGGAATATTATATTAGGAAAGTCCTATTTTGATCTTTATTAGGAATATTATTATTACAAGCTTCCTCTCCTATATATAACATCAAATACAGCATTATAAACTCATAGTTGAGGAGTGACAATAATTTTCACCGGGATACTTTTTACCTCAAATACACATAAATTAAAAGTAAAATAAAATGAAAAGAAGAAATTAAACACCAAATTCCTAAAAAAAAATATATATATACAAAATCCTAAACTGTACGTTTATGACAAGTATTTCCAAATATACATATCCCAAACCAAAAAGAATTCCTAAATGTTTTTCCCTTCCAAATATCAATATCCCAAACCAAAAAGGAGGATTCCTAGTTTGTTTTGTATAAGGAGAATTACAAGGTTCCTCTTTATATAAGTATAACCCTAAATTATACATCATTATACACCCATCACTACCACTACTAAGTTGAGAAATAACACACTATAACCAAATTAGACTCAAAAAAGAGTGAATCTGTTGAAGAAAAAATGGCGACTTGTGACAAAATAGAAAATTCAATTTTGTGCGCAAAGGGTTGTGGTTTCTATGAAAATCACAAGGATGAAATAGATTTATTTGAAAAGATGTCTTTTCTTACTATTAAAACAGGAAGAGATGATTTGACGAGGAAGCCACGAAGATGCATGGTTTGCGGGAAGAAGGTGGGATTAATAGGGTTCGATTGCAAGTGCGGTGAAACACTTTGCGGAAGTCATAGGTATCCAGAGGAACATGCATGCGCTTTCAATATCAAGTCTATAGGACGTGCGGCTTTGGCCAAGGAAAATCCTCTATGCAAAACTGATAAACTTGCGAATAGGATCTAAATCGCCATTATTGTAAACTTCGTATAATAGTATCAAATAACGTAAAATTGTACTTTCGTTTCCATTAATGACATGCATACTCTTGTTGAGTACAAGAGTGAATAAATTTAAGCCACAACGTACCATTAGGTTTAAGGTACATATGCAGAAAGTGTAGATATTTTGATTTCTTTTACATTATTAATATATTTTGATCTGTTATAAATTAAAGTGATAGTTATTTAAGAATGGTCGAAATTCAAAATCTTTTATAAGTTTACTCGCTTTAAAATTAACTTCACACTCATGAATTTTAAAAAATAAGTTCCAAATTTGAAGCTTAGAATTTAGCCAAGCCAAATCTGGCGTTTACTTGTGCATTACAAACATCAGACATTTTAGATATGAAGTTAGGCTTGACACTCTCCAACTATAAACTTGTATATATAAAGTTTGAACAAACACGATTCTACCATATTTGTTGCATTAATGTAGAAGTTTTACCCAAATGATTATTAGGTCTCCTTAATCTATTTTCTTATTTATAGTTCTAAAAAAAACTTTTATCCGCTGTGAATCTATTTGCGATGGTCTACTCTTGACCGGAATGGAAGTATAGCCAAGTAGGGATGGCAATGGGGCAGTGCGGGGCGGGTTTAGAGCTATGCGAGGCGGATGCGGGTTTAATGTTATGTGGGGCGGGGCGGGTTGAAATAACTATTTTTAAAATTAATGCAGGGCGGGGCGGGTTGCGGGTTCAAAAAACTAAACAGTAATTTGAAGAAAAATTAAATATTTGTAATTAGTAAAAATCAAAGATATAAACTTTTTATATTAAACATTGACTTTAATTTTATTTTT
>JBCEWC010006644.1:0-22701 GCA_038996855.1 Solanum aculeatissimum | reverse complement strand
ACACTTAGATTTGGGGTGGTTCCAAGCCACCCCAAGCTCACTGGAACATCACACGACACCCTAGATGGACCGTTCAATGTTTAACAGTCCGTGTTAATGTCCTTGGCCATTTTTCTGAGCCTATCTCCAATGGCTTTCGAATTTTAGATAGTCTCACTGTTTAGGCCATATCTCCCTCATCCGATATCCACATTGAGTGAAACTACTTTTGTTGCAACGATAACTCAAAGAGATTCAATTAGATATGTATTAGCTCACATGGTTCATCCCAAATCAAAAGTTATGACTATTTGAAGTTGACTGTCAAAGTTGTTCCTCTAGGCCACTTTCTAGCCCAATTTGTATTTGGCCACTTAAACTCAACCCGTGGCCACCAAAAATCATGCATGGCTCGTAGTACATCATAGAATTCCAACCATATGTATATTTCGAAAAATTTTGGGATGCTACAGTTAATCTCAAGGTATGTGGGTTTGATTTATGGATTCCCTTTCATCCATGAAGACCCAAGAACCTTTTTCTCTAAATAATGAATTTAGGCTTTCTTTATTTATAGGTTTTTAAAATTTTTTATGCATTCAATTAAATTGAGTTGAGGGCTATAGAAATTAGGTGAATTAAAGTTGATTTAAGTTTAAATTTCATGAAGTGCATAAAACTCTTGAAGGTCTAATGTGCATGTCCCTTTGATGGTTTAATCTGCATGGGTAAATTGCATTATGTTTTGAATTGATATTTTCTCATGAATTATGTTGAATTATCTATTGAAATATGGTTTAAGGTTTGAAACTCCATTACCCATGCACTTGATTCCTCATTCATGGCATATGCATTGAAGTATGGTTATGATGAAATTCTTGTTAAGGGCATGACCCTCTTGTTATGATATGATATGTTAAGACTTGTGATCACATAGTCTCTTGTTATGGCTCTTTGAGCATTTTGGGTGCTTGCACCATTTTGATATGTTATGAAGGTTTGATATGATAAGCTATGTAGATGAGCTACTCCTATTGCATTGATATGAAAATGGTTTTGGAAACTCCTGTTGGCTTTTTAGCCTAAGTATGGTTATAGATTTGATAATGACATAGTTTGCCTAATGATGCATGGTTTTGAAAAGAATGTCAACCCTCCGTTTTCAAAAGCTTGAATGTATATATGTATTCCCGTGGGATGAGAGTTAGTACCGAGGGATTGAAGTCGTGGTGGGCTATCTCCAAGGGTCCATACTCTTTTCCGTCAAACCATGTGCCAACATGGGATTTCTCCCTAGATGAGATGACTTGTTATGATTCCCCTTGTTGAAGGGTGTCTAGGTATCTACCTAGAAAGTAGTATAAATCCAAGTAGTAGCTTGCTCGGGTTCCCTCTGTTGTCAGTTGAGGTCACATCCCCGCTATGATATGATATATAGGTTGCATTTCCTCTATCATGGCATGGCGTATTGTTATGATATACTTATCTTTTGGCTATGTGCATTCCTTTCGTATCACTTGTCCCCTTGTCATCTCGCTTGGTCATATTATTATGTCATATGCATTTGCATGTCTGCATACTTAGTGTTTTATTGTGCTAACCCATACTCTTTCTCTACATGATCTAACCATGTAGGGACCGACGATGACCTCTATCTCCTGTTAGAATACGAGTGACATTTCTGAAGCTACTTGCTTGTGGTGAGCCTTTTTTTTCAAGGACAATAGCTACTTTCTATCTTTCTTCTATCATTTTGTTTTCTTACTTAATGAGTTGAGAGTGAGCCCTTATTATGTCGAGGCCCCGTTCTATCTTATGTAGAGGCTATGTTGGACATGTTAAACTCTTGCACGTTGTATTATGATATGTTTGAATATTATGACTATTGAAATTTGATTATGGAAATGGTGGTTCGATTATGCTTATGATTATGTATCGGGCTTGTGAATGTTGGGAATATGCTTATGTGGAAAGTCCCCTAACCCGTATGCTCCCATAACTTGAGTCCTACTTACCTGCTCCTTAGAAATACTTGTTATGTGGTATGTGATTCATGTTCATCTCATCCCTGGCAATATCCCCATAGCTTGAGTCCAAAGCCCCATTCTCCCTAGAAATATGTGCTATGTGATTACTTTTTCGCGCTTCCGAACCAATGATGTGAGTAATGATTCTATGATGGCTTGATCAAGGACTTTCAGGTTCTCCTTCGCCATGCCACATCTAGACCCCACTTTTGGGTCATGACAGAACTAGACTCACCCACTTGCTATCGGAGATAGGGTATATTATCCTAACATCCACCCACTTGATTATCTTCTTTTTAACTACCTCTTTTATGATTGGGTTAAGTCTCCTCTGTGGATGAGCCACTGGTTTGTGACCCTCCTTCATGAATATCTGGTGCATGACTTGAGCAAGGCTAATAATTCAAATATCAGACATTTGCCAGCCCATGGCCCTTTTTCTCCTTTTCAAGATAGCAATAGTCACTTCAACCATGGTTTTAGAAAAGAAAGTAGACAACATTACCGATAAAGTATTATTGACACTAATGAAGACATATCTGAGATGGGAGGGAAGTGGTTTCAACTCCAATTGAGGAGGTTCTTTAATGGATGGTTTAGGTAAAGGACCCAACACCCTATCCAATGGCTTCACCAACCTCTATATTTATCACTGTGATGACTACCTGATCATCATATATGGTAGAAAACTTCAAATCTTGGCTGATATCAAAGACCTATACCTTGTAATGAGCACACATAATCAAGCGCCCAGTCGCAACATCAATCAATACTCCTTCTGTCGCTAGGAATGGATGCCCCAAAATAAATGGAACTTCTGAGTCTAGCTCAAAATCTAAGATGACAAAGTTCACTGGGAATATGAGAGATCCCAATTGGACTAAGGCATTCTCTATGATCTCGTTCGGTCTAGCCACTGAACAATCTATAAGATAGAGAAAGATTGTAGTTGGCTTTGGGTCTCCAAGACCCAACTTCTTGAATGTAGATATGGGCATCAGATTGATGCTTGCACCCAGATCACATAATCCTCAAGAGTTGAGACAACTTCCAATGGTAAATAGTATAGTGAAACTCCCAGGATCCTTCAGTTTGGTAGGCAACTTCACTTATTTAGGATCCTGGAGCTACACTCTTCAGTGAGTGCAATTATCTCATATTCTGCCAACCTTATCTTGTTGGCAATAATATCCTTCACGTACTTGACATATTTCAAGATCCCCTACAAAAATTCAATTGGAGGTAAGTTAATGTGTACCTATTTCAGGAGCCCAATGAACTTCTCAAAGAACTCTTTCTCCTTCTTCTTTTTTAACTTTTATGGAAATAGAGGATGAGGCTTTGGCGTTATCTTACCCTAAAAATTTGGAGGGCTAGGATTGTCAGCCTCATCTTCTTTCTCAACATTGTCCCCATTCTTCTTCTTTGGGACTAATTCTTCCATAAGTTTGTCACTCCTTGTACTCAGTGCATTCACCAGCATAGGGTTTGGATCAGTGTTACCTGGCAAGCCACCTTGTGGTGTAGAATTTTAGGCACTTTCCAATTGCTCAAACTACTTTTCGAGATTCTGAATGGCAAGTTGATTTTGATGAATTTCTACAGCCAACTTAGCCTGCTCTGCTGCGAGCTTCTTCTAGTCTTCCATGATCTATCTAAACATATCATTTATGCTCATACCTATGGGTTTGGGTGGTTGTTATCCCTGCTGATTATATGGATATCTGCCACCTTGTGGTCTATACTTAGGTGGCCCTTGATTTCTCTGGTTACCATCTAAAGAGAAGTTAGGATGATTTCTCAAATTGAGGTTGTAGGTATTTTCATATCCTTAAGGGTCTCCTCCTCTTAGTACATTAACCACTAAGTTGACAGACTCTCGATTGGGGTTGCAATAATTAGTTGTATGCTCACGACTTCCACACACCTCACACCAAGAAGGTTGCTGCTGTTGGACCATATTTACTGAAGTTAGCTGCTGTCCCAAAGCCATATTGTTGAAGTGGGTAGTCAATATATTTTGCATGGCTGTCAATTGGGCTTCTAATGTTGTCATAACATCAACCTCTAACACACCTGCATGCTTTTGTACCATAGGTCTGCTTGATGCACCATTCCATTATGCATTTTCCTGTGTAATATGATTCAACAGAGCATAAAGATCATTATACGTCTTCTCCAAAGCCTGTCCAGCTGCAGCAAAATCAAGTAAGATCTTGGTATTGGTTTCCAACCCTTTAATAAAGGTATAGACCAACACCTCATTATCTTGATGGTGATGAGGGCAGTTAACGAGAAATGATTTGAACCTATCCCAAGCTTGGTACAAGTTCTCCCATGGCTTTTGTTTGAAACTCAGGATTTCACTTCTAAGCTTAGCTATCTTCCCAGATGGAACGAATCTTATTAAGAAATTCCTAGCCAGATCATCCCAAGAAGTAATAGAATTAGGAGGCTCAGACCACAACCAACTTCTTAGTTCCCCAAGTAGTAAGAAGGGAAACAAATTCAACCACACATAGTATGAAAAGAGCCCACAAGGAATGTAGGTGTTGCTGATCTCCAAGAAGTTTTGAAGATGGACTTGGGGATTTTCATGTGGCAATCCCATGAACTGACTGGTAGAGTGTAGAAGTTGCACCATACTTTATTTGGGCTCATTTACCACCAGGAGGTGGTTTTTGAATATTGTTGCTGACATTAGTAGCCTGTGGGATTGCCACATCTCGAACTGGTCTAGCACCATTGGTTCAGGAATAGGGTCAATCACTAGTTATACCCTCTCCTTGTCATCTTTCTGCTTTTCTTATTTGACAAGGGCAATAGGTGGGATTCGATATAGTACTCCTACCCTCCTCCTACTTTGTCAAAAATAAGGCTCTGGTTCCACTAGTGGATCAGATTGAATTCTTGCAATAAAAACATGACTAAGAACAAGTTTGATCAGCACTACAAAAAATGAACTTCTGAAAAATAACCAATTGCCAACTTAAAGTCCCTCAAACCAACGCCAAATATTGTTGCTTCCCTAGTACACACATGTGTACGCGGTCTACTCAAGTAATAAAATGAATCTTGGAGAGCCGGGATATCAAAACCCAAGGACTTTAGATATCTTTCAATTACTTTAAAAAGAAGAACTATGCATTGTGTGTTGTGCAAGAAAAGATGATGATTATTTAATTTTACTAATGTATTAAAATTAAGCTAACTAACTATGATGATAACATTGCTGAAACTTTACCAAATTAAGTGAGATCTCATGACTATAACCATTTCAACATATGTTCTAGCCTCAATTCCTATGATTATTCATGAGTCTTCTAATTACTGATTCACAGGGTTTAATTTATTAAGCATGGTCTTCCAACCTCTACTTTCCTATTTGCATTTACAACCTAATTACATCGTTGAGTGGTGATAAGCATGATCAATGATCATCTTCTTTTATTAACCAAGAAAGGTGTATAGGTAGGTGTCACAAGTCTTCCATACACGAATCATCCTAGTTTTCTAGAACAAACAAGCTCCTTATACCCTATGTTCTATCCCCTCAACATCTTCTGAATCCAAGGTAGATAACTTGTTTATTTCATGGTTGTCCAGACGTTGAAATATAGATGAAAGGAATAATGGAGTAATTAAACAAATATCCATTCATAAATCATAGAAAATGAAGTCTAAATATATAGTATACGGCTACAATCCTGGAATATGATAAATTAGCCACTCATTGTTTATATCAAACACATAATTAGTCTAAGGAACATTCAAAGAATGAATTTAAAGAAGAAAGGATGAAAGTAATAACCTTAGGATGAAGTTCTTTATCTCTCTTTTTTGTCCCAACAAAAGATAGATAATAAAAATAATAACTAAAAATATTATTTAAACCTAAAATCACATTTCCTGACATTCACTGTGTAACATCAAAGTCTGCGATGCGTACTCGTTCCCTCACTGTGTATTTTGCACTTCTAGCTTATTCGACGAAATTTGTACTATCCTGGACCAAGTCCGCGATATGTATTTGTTCTCCCATGAGAGTTTCACACCTTTTTATGCTCCTTTTTAATTCAAACTTTTCATGCTAATAATCCGCGATGCGGAGTTTCTCTTTTTCAGTACTTTTTGGCTTTTTATGCTTTCTTTTTTTAGTTGTATCCTTTCTTGTTTTCCGACTATAAAATCGAACATGAATACCTATTTAAAAATCTGCGAAATACAACCCAAAAAGTTCTCTAGCCAAGAATTAGCATGAAATAGCAAAATTATACTAAAAACCATATATACTCTATCAATTTTTCCACTAACTAGGCTATGAATATGGGTAAAATTGGTTATTGGGCATATAAATATGCCTAAGATCATAATAAAGCTTAATATATCTAAATGAATAGAATGAACTGACTCACTAACTCTATACATGAAGCCTCTACTATACTGAATATAAGTCTCACAACAAAGCACACACTACCTAACTATAAACTAAACAAATTGAACTAACTAACTAGATCCCTCTGAAAGTGAGGAGGTCTCATCAATTATTGATGGAAAGATATCTAACAAAATGTCTTTTGCCCAGAGTACCTGAATATGCATCATAAAATGATGCAGTGTCAAAGGGCATCAATACATGGAGTGTACAATATATAAAATGGCTAAAACAATAACTTAGAATAGGATGCTCAACTCAAAGACTTAACTCAAAATAACTCAGTAATAAAAGTAATACAGTGTAAGTAAAGGGCTCGTTTCAATGCATAAATGAATGTAATTCAAGATATATATATATATATATATATATATATATATATATACACATACATATATATAGAAAATAATATACTTTATCTTAGTGAGTTTCTTTAATCAACAATCATTACTATGAACTTTGTGATGATATAATATCTTGCCCACGTTGCTAAAGCCATCCAATTCCTTACTAGGTAGGGGACAAATATAACTCATGGATCCATCTAACTTAGAAATTTTAGTGGCATGTGAGGAGTCATACTAGTTTGGTATGATCCTATCCTATATTGGTTACGTAGCTTGTAGTTCAAGTTTTTATTACTCTTACTTATATCGGTGCTCAATACTACTCCAAAAATCATTTAAGTGCTCATAACTTAAAAGTGAAATTACTCAAATACTCATTCAATATTTTGGGACTCATCCCAGCTTTAGATATCTATACTTTTTACTTCTCTTTAAAAGGATAAAGTCTCAATTCAATGAACACATAAAGTAATAGTGTATTTCTCAACTAAACTTCAAAAATCATTGTGTAGGGGTACTCATATGTATTCTCAAAATATAGTAATACATTTCTTGTACAATTCATGCACAAATTACGACTCAAGATACTTATTTACTCAATTCAAGATACTTCTTTAACTCAACTCATACTTCAAACTTGATAGCTTTACATGGATTCTTTGGAGTTCTAAATAAATACGGCATAATGTCTTTGACATCAATAACTTAACTTGACAATAAAGTAATGTAATACCATAATTCATTTCAAAAAGACATTATATGCATATAATTTAAACAAATTTACTCAAAACGAAGATGAAGACTTGAACTCAACTAATAGTTTAATTTGGGAAGAGGTACTAAAATGAACTTAAACAACTTTTGGGGAGCCTTACATACATGTAGCTTGATGGTTCTTGAGGAATTTGGAATGTGGAATTTAACCCTAACCTTTCATCTTTCTTTCTAACCTCTATTCTCTAAAAGATGTATGTGTGTTTTAGAAAGAATGAGTATGGCTTACTACTACTCAAGAAAAAATGACCCTAAAATGATAGGATTTTAATCTAGAAAGGGTAGGGAAAATATGGGAATGCCCTTGCTTAAAATTTAAAAATTGGTATTGTGATGGAGCAAGTCTGTGATGCAGACTTGTTCTATTTCAGTTCATTTTTCAACACAACACATAAGATACATGTACTGAGTGTATTTTATGAACAAAGGATCATCAACACATAAAAACTTGCATTGAGTGAGTTTTATGATCAAACAGGAAAAATAAACTAAGTTGGGCCAAGTTTGCAATGCAAAGTTGTCACACACTCTTCTAGTTAAGTAACTTTGCCCCAAAAAATTACTTTCAAAATTTTTAGCCAAAAATTCTATCAAGACCACTTTTATGCATGTTTTTTAACCCCTTTTAATTTTTTAGTCTATTCTTGGTTAGAAAAGCTTGGGGTGTTACAATGGACTAAGATCTCAGATGAATCCATGATCGCCTGAAAGAGTTGGTTCACCCTTGAATTCGACGTGTCAACAATAAACGAACTAAGGTCTGTCAATAGTTGTCTAAAGATATCCTGTACTCAATAAAGAAAGAGAAAATGTAGTATCAGTAAACATAAAAATAATGTATTGGTAGGATCATGCGACTATTCTAATAATTAAAGAATATACAAGTAACAAAAAATAGTAAACGACATATACAAAAAGTGTAACAATTTATCAGTTCATGCTCAATATATCAATTCCACCATATCAACCTTAAATGCAATAGTCAAGGATGATCCTCTCATGGAACCCACACCCAAACAATTAGTGTGTTAGAATGTAACACACAATCTAATAATGAATGAAAATGTGGCACTCAATATAAATATGTGTAGGAATGTGACACCCGATCCAATAATATGTCACAATATGACACTCGATCCAATTATGTATTGGAATGACACCCGATGTCCCAATCCCACAACCACAATCACAATCACAATAAATATTTTACAAACTTGAATAATCAATTAATAGGTTCATTGAATGAAATTTGATCATAGGAAGTTACTTCATTAGGTTTTATCCATCATTTTCTATTCATATACATGCAGGTAATACTAATAATATAGTTAACAAGGATATAAAACACAAACGTAAATTCAAACTATCGCCTACTCGAGACAAGCCTTAGAATCTCTAAAGAATTAGAACTTTCCCTTTCTCCAAAGTCTTATCTCATTCTTGATCTAAATAAAAAAAGATATAAAATATCAATGAAAAAAATGGAAAATTACATCAAACTTCTAATTCTTGGTCACTTTCATGATCATCTTCGCTAACTAGGGCTTTTTTCATTATCAATTTGAGTTCAAAATCTTATCTTTAGAGAATTTCTATAGATTCTAAGGTTTAGGAATCAATACAAGTTAAATGAATGATTGAATTATTTTTATCAAAGAAACAGGTGGAAAACTGAAGGTAAATAGCTCAGGTTCACTTCTGGTCTCTCAAGAATGAAGTGAAAGAATAAGAATGGTTTTGGGGTTGTTCTACCTTAAACTTGCGACTACCCTACAATAGCGGGAATAATTCAGTCGTGGTGGATTGTACAAATATAAAAACTTAGAATTTGCATTCCAAGTCTTCATTTTGCAATATACCCTCAAACCATGATGTTTAAAAATCAACTCTTTACGCCAATATAAATTGTGGGAGTTCTACTCACCCGAATTTGATTTTCTATAGCCGTATTGGTTCCTTATTGTCTTGGCTATCAATTCAAGGGATAAAACGCATGCATCATATCCTAACCCTTGATTGGATTATTTCAGCCCTTATCTGACTCAGATTTCATTATATAAATTGTTATAATAATAGGGTTAGGTTGTTATAATATATGGCAACTTAACTATCATTCATCCTCGAGTGATCAAAATAGGAAAACTTGAGTAAAATCAAGAGTAAACTAGTACTTTTAATCATCAAACAACTGAGGATACTTATCTTGCATGTCCTTCTTGGTTTCTCAAGTCGCTTCCTCAATCATAAGATTCTTCCATTCGACCTTTACCGACTTAATCTCTTTAGTCCTTAGCTCCTGGATGTCACAATCAAGAATTATAATTTGGCTCTTCCTCATATTGAAGATTCTTATCCAATAACATTGAGTCTGACTTAATGATATAATCTCCATCTCCATGGTACTTCTTCAATATGGACACATGGAATACTGAATGGGCTTCAAGTAGGTTAGGTCGTAAGGCCAATCTATAAACCACTAGCCTTACATAATCAGTAATCTCAAATGGGATAATGTAACAAGGCTTGAGTTTGTCCTTCTTACCAAATATCACAACACCTTTTATGGGGGACACTTTCAAAAGAACCTGTTCACCCTAGTCTTGACATCTTCATATTTCTTTTGTTATCTCTCAATAGTTAGGAGCTTAACATTGATACTTCTTACCTTATCCTATGCATCCTTTTCCAAATTAACTCCAATGGTTTCATATTTTCAGTCCCAAACTACTCTATCGGTGTCACAACCTAACTTTACAGGTCATGATGGTGCCTACGTTAGTCCTTCGATAGGCAAGCCTACCCCTGACCCGGAATAGCTAGTAATGTGCATAAACAAAAACCGTTTAACAATATATTTGACATGAGATCAAAATTAATACTAGATATATACATATACTATACTAGACCAAATCTCCCAAGACCTCCAACACTACTATAGACATAATACAACATAACGAACCATAATATAAATCTCTCTCTCTCTCTCTCTCTCTCTCTATATATATATATATATATATACATATATAAAATCAAACTATATGTAGGACAAGTCTTGAATAACAAAAGACAGCCATTGATACATATGGAGACTGGAAGGATCCGAGGATACCCAATACTCACCACTAGTATCCGAATATGATAGTTACCACAGAGGAATCGGTGTTGCTAGTTCATTCTAGGAACTACGTCATGAAATAGATGCAAAGAGTAGGGGTGTGTACCCAAAATATGGGACCCAATAGGCATCATAGGTCAACTAAGTAAGAATAGTAAATATAGCAAGGATAAACCAAAATATAACTCTACAAGAGTCTAATCACAACCAGGGTAACACCCCCGATATTCGAGCCAAGTTACATCACAGCCTATCTAGGCTAAACTTTATAGACTCAAGTTTGCTAGTTCAGTTTAAAAGGATTGACGCCTCTCAAGTCACACCGAATTAGATATAGTCGTCTATAGATTCGGACCAGCGCTTGTCTAGGGAATCACTCACCTAAGCCTAGGCTAAGGACCAACAACAATAGATAATCATAAATACAGTAGACAGTGAATACATATGTCAAAGTGCCATAACAGTATAGAAGATAACCAGGATAACAACCCTCAATAGTCTTAATATGTTACTAGATATTCTATCAACCCACATAATCAAGAATATCACAGAAAACCAGTATACGAACCCCAAGTGTTTTCAATATGTTACACAACTAGTCAGACACTATAAAATGGACCAGTACAATTATGTTAACATATATGGCCTTTAACCAATCCCCTACTTACTATCTATGCTATCCCAGACAATATTCACGTGTTCAACTCAGCCTAAAGGGAGGGAAAACCTGTAGCCTGCCAGTATATCACTTACGCACATCCTTGATCACTTTGTTAGTGCTTTATCCTTCCGAACAAGCTTATAATGCTTCCAAGATATCAGAAATAGGACCACATAGTCAATAAGACCATTTCAACATTAAAATTATATGAAATAGACTTAAACTAAATTCGAGACCAGAAAGAAGAAAAGTGAGGGTTGTACCCAGAATCCCAAAACTAATCCTTTATAATAATCCTTACAGCTACCTGAGCCTATACCTCAAATTTGGGCTTAATCCAATACTCGAAACAATGTAAAATAGCCCAACAAGTAATAATATTTCCTTTCAGAAGAACCAGAAAAAGACAACAACTATTCTATCAAAATAACCTCAACACCTCCATTGTCTCCTATACCTTAACACCATAATAAACAACAACAATAGTCAAAACTAACTAAGAAAAAGGGGATGCCCGTAACAATCATATCAAATATACCATAATATGTCTTGAAAATCCATAAAAATGACACTAAGACATAGAATTACGAAGGAGGGTTGTAAAAAGAATGTCACCTTTAAAAAAATGCTAAAAAAAGGCTTAGAAATCTTCCCTCTTGCAGAAATAGAACCCAGAGCCTAAATAAATAAGAAAATTATACCACGATGATGATCTCCTGATGTAGAGTAATCTTTGTTAGACTTCATAGTTGAGAATCTAAGTGACCGAGGAGAAAAAATATCCATTGGTATAGATGGAGATTGGAAGGATCCAAGTATGTCTAATACTCACCACTAAACTCTAAATATGATACTTGCCATGGAGAAATCAGCGTTGCTAGCTCATGCTAGGACCTACGTCACAAAACAAATGAAGAAAGTAGGGGTAAATACCAAAAATATGGAACCCAAAAAACATCATAGGCCAATTGAGTAACAATAGTATACAAAGAAGGGGTAAACTAAAATATAACTCTAAAAGTGTCTAATCACAAATACCAGGTACATATATTGATAAATATGGAAGTAACAAGATATTAGACGGTTGTGTAGTAATGTACATGAGAGTAAGGCCTTACTGTCTATGCATGTACACTAATTGGGCCCCTACAAGTCTAGAAGATACACCCATACACAATAAAGGGTGAATAGGTATGAGGTTTAGGGTGTCAAGTTTTAATTGAGCTTGTAACCCAATCATGTACGCAAAACCACAACTTTGACAGAACCACCTAACTAGGCCTTTAACCTAAAATATATAACTGAGACGACCTCTAATCAAGGCTACCACTCAAACTTTAACAGAATCTATGACCTGGACTTTAACCTAGGCTATGCCTTGGACTTTACTAGGATAAGGTCAGACGTGAACAGTGGTTTTCCTTGGCCCTTAGGCCCAAAATAGTCCAAAATACCCTCCATTAATGGTGCTTCTAACGGTATAGCCTTTAACTATATAGACTCTAACTAGGTGGCCTTTAACTATATAGTCTTTAACAATATAGCATCTAACTAGGGGTATATAGATTATAGTTTATCCTCATTTACACACTTCTTAGTGGGAAGATATGTAATCATTTATAGGAAAGGCTCGAGCCTTTAACTATATGAGACTTTACTCTGAGTTCCTAGGGTGACATCATTGGTCCCCTTATGTCTGAGCTGAGTTACATCACAACCTATCTAGGCTCAACTCTATAGACTCAAGTGTTCTAATGTAGTCTACAAGGATCTACGCCTCTCAAGTCACACTGAATACAATGTAGTTGTCTACCAATCCTGACTAGCGCATGTCTAGAGCATCACCAACCTAAGCCTAAACTAAGGCCCAACAACAACAAATAATCATAAATATAGTAAAAATGAATACATCAGTAAAGGTTCCACAATAATATAAAAAATAATTGGTATAATAAGCCTTACTAGTCTCAACCTATCAATTGATACTCTGTCAGCCCAGATAATCAGGAATATCATAGAAAACTAGTATATCAACCCCAAATATTTTTAATATGTTACACAACTATTTAGACATGTATATAATTGACCAGTTCAATCATGTCAACATATGTGTCTTTTAACCAATCCATTTCTCACTATCCATATCATTCCAAACAACATTCATGTGTTCAACTCAATCTAAAAGTAAGGAAAGATCGTAGCCTACCTGTATGTCAATTGCGCGCGTCTCTTATTGCTCTACTGGCGCTTTACCCTTTTAGACAATCTCAAAATCCTAGTAATCTATCAAAAATAGGATCACGTAATCAATACAGTCATTTCAACATGAAAATAATGAGAAATAGACTTAAAACCAAATTTGAGGCCAAAAAGCAAAAACAATCGGGACCACACCCAAAATTCCAAAACTAACCTTGTATAATGATCCTTACAGCTATTTGAGCTCTTACCCCAAATTTGGGTTGAATAGATACTCAAAATAATATAAAAAACGCAATAAGTAATAACATTTCCTTTTAAAAAATTTAAAAAAGGGAATAGCTATTATATCAAAATAACCCCAACACCTCCATTGTCTCTCGTACTTGTAACGATCTGACCTAAGGGCCTAGTCATCGCAGGATGAATGAAATACCTGAAGGCACCTCACCCAAGCCATCTTGAGTATCTTAAGCATTCATAGGCATTTAATGAAAGCATTTCTGAAAACATAAGGAGGGAGGGACTATGGGTCTTTTTAAAGCAATGAAGCAACTTTAAAAGGTAGGATAAATAACTAACATATTTTGTCCATAAACATACCAACTAATATATAAACGGACAAAACCGGTAACGTTTGGTTTCCAGCAATACTTAACAACATGGAAAGTAAAAGCCTCAAAAGATCCATAAATACATCGTCTCAAAATAAGATTACAAGTTAGGAAAGAAAAGAGGTAGAGTCATGAACTAAGGGATCACTACAATAAATCTACTAGTCTTGGATGTTGAAAACTAGCCTAGAGCCAGTGGAGGAGTTCTTGTCCCTACATGGTTAAATCATGCAGGACACATATGCATTAGTATTTTTAGAATGTAATAAGTATATGAGATGCAGTGCAATGCATAAAATTATAATGCCATCATTCAAAAGTAAATCATATACATATAACTTAGATAGGCACAATGTAAACTCATGCATGAATACAGGACATAGCTCAATATGAATGAGAGTGAATGCATGAGAAGTCATAAGTAATGTAATCAAAACATAGGATCATAAACTTGTGGTAGAAGACCTTAACCAACATTTAAGACCATGTGAGATACTACATGAAATCTAATATAACCCCCAATGTTGGCATCAGGAGACCACTTACCGGGTGGAACTCTGTCAACTTTACATGCATCTTAATAACATAAATGGCCTACATGGATCCACTAGCCTAGCCTACAAGGGCTCCTACGGTGGCACATAATTAATGCGACAAGGGGTTGCTACTAAGATTCCTTTACCAAATCCCACCTCAATATCACATTCGGTGCTAACTCATCCCACAAAAATATTTAAAGTATGACTTAGAGAGAAACATACTTGGAACCTTTGTTGAAAAACTTTGAAATCCTAGTTCTTACCTTGCCTCTTTCTTGAGAACTTTTTCCTTAGAAAAAAACATAGGAGTTGGAAGAATGAGAGAATGACAGTGTCTAGGGATTTTAGGGTTGATTTATGCCTCTTTGGATCACAAAATGACCTAGTTTAGGAATAGAAATGACAAAAATGACCAAACTACCCTTCATTAAAACTGCCAGATTTCAACCTACGAAACCCTGTTTATGAGTCGTAGGTACTGTTCTTCTAGTAACATATCTAAAATCCTTGAAACTGATCTTGCAAGGTTTAAATCCATGAAACCACCTTACAAGCCATCCTCTTATCTATGGCTCGTGGTTGGACTCGTAGAGTCCTTCCGCACTTAGCCATTTTTCTCATTTTCTTGGTCTCATTCCCTGAAGCATTCTACGAATTGTGCGTTATCTCACAGGTCATCTGGTAATATGTAGATCATTTCTCAAAAAACACCAAAATTCCCTTCATATTTTATAATATCACTCACGACCTTATCTATGGATCGTTATACATCCTATGGGTTGTCACTTGGTCCGTGGGTTACCCCACACTTGAAAATATTTTCCCTTTCCTGAAGTTCATGTTTATGGATTAAACCTACAGGCTGTATGTCCACTTACGGGCCATAAATCACCCTCGTGAACTGGACTTCAGGATATTTTCCAGGCCAATTTTTCTGCACTCAAGGCTCCTAAACTGGGGGTCGTTACAATATCTTTTCCTTGGGAACATTCGTCCCTGAATGTACTTAAAGAAAGACTCTAAAGAGTAAACTAGCAACAAATAACCCAATATGTATGCAAAAATACAACTTAAACATCATTTCATAAAAATTTCAAAATCTACTTTCAAAACATGTCGCAAAATAGTCCATAAACATAGAAATAAATGCATACATCATGAAAATTGAAATACATCGAAATTGAGGTTTTAGGAAGAATTTCTTAGTACCTTAGGCTTGAGTAGAGTGGAATAGATATAGGTAACGCTTCATCATATCCGCCTCCGGTTCCCATGTACTACCCTCAACTTGTATTATCTAAAGCACTTTGATGGATACAACTTCTTTGTTCCTTAGCGTTTTTACTTGTCGATCTAGAATTTTCACTAGTACCTCTTCATAACTCAAACACTCTTCAATATTCACATCATGCAAGGAAACAATGGAGCTTGGATCACCTATGAAATTCTATGGAGCTTGGATCACCTATGAATTTCCTCAACATTGACACATGGAAAATTGGAAGAATCAAATGCATCTCATTGGGTAGATCCAATTCATATTTCACTTTTTCCACCCTTCGCACCACCTTATAAGGTATTACATATCTATGCCTCAAGTTCCCTTTCTTACCAAACCATACCACACCATTCATCGGAGACACCTTCAAGTAGACCCAATCACCAACTTGAAACTCAAGTTCTCTTCTTCTCACATTGGAGTAGGACTTTTGTCGACTTTGGTCCATATGCAATTTCTCCCTTATGCTTTTAATTTTCTCCATAGCATTCATCACCAAGTCCACTCCTATTAATGTCACTTCACCAACCTCAAACCACCCAATGGACAATCTACACTGTCTACCATACAATACTTCAAACGGTGCCATCCCAACACTTGTATGAAAACTATTATTGTAGGCAAACTCAAATAGTCATAAATATTCATCCCAACTTCCTTGAAACTCCAACACACAAGCCCTTAACATATCTTTCAATGTTTGAATAGTCCTCTCATCTTGCCCATCAATTTGGGGATGAATAGAAGTACTCAACTTCACTTTCGTATCGAGTCCCTTTTGAAAAAACTTCTAAAAATGAGAGATGAATTGGAAAACACAATCCAATATGATGGACAATGGAATCACATGCAACCTCACCATTTCTCGGATATACAAATAGGCATAATCTTTGGTACTGAAAGTAGTCTTGACCGGTAAGAAGTAAGCCAATGTTTTTCATGTGGTCTACAATCACCCATAAGGAGTAAAATTTCTTTTTGGTACTTGTCAACCCAAATACAATGTCCATATTGATTTCTTCCCACTTCCAAGTAGGGATATTAATGTCATGTGCTAGTCCACCCGATCTTTGATGTTCAACCTTGACCTATTGGCAATTAACATATTTTGACACAAATTGGGCAATGTCCTTCTTCATCCCGCTCCACCAAAAAATCTCCCTCAAGTCTCTATACATATTTTTAGTATCGGGATAAATGGAATATGAGGAGTTATGAGCTTTTTGAATGATCAACTTCTTCAACTCACCATCATTTGGCACACACAACCTCCCTTGATATCAGAGTGCACCATCTCCCCATTGTGAGAATACTTCTAATTTTCCTTCCTTCACTAAGGTCTTTAAATCAACTAAGGCAGAATCAAGATCTTGCTTGGCCTTAACATCATCAATCAAGGAAGACTCAGACCCATGAAGTACCATTGCACCATCATTTTCTGACTCATTCAATTTCACTCTCAATCTATCCAAACTAGCACCACAAGCTCAGGGTCATGGGTCGGGTAATTTTTCTCATGTACTTTTAATTTCCTTGAGGCATAGGCAATCACCTTATCATTTTGCATTAGCACACACCCTAACCTAATTCTTGATACATCACAATACACCACAAATCCATTATTACCTTCTGGCAATGTTAGTATTGGAGCCTAAGTTAATCGATCCTTTAGAGTTTGAAAGCTTTTCTCACACTCACCCATCCACACAAAATTAGTTTTCTTTTGAGTCAACTTGGAGAGTGGGGACGATATAGTGGAGAAATCTTATACAAACCTCCTATAATAACTTCTTAGGCCCAAGAAAATCCTTATGTCGGTAGGATTCAATGTTCTTGGTCAATTTCTCACCGCTTCAGTCTTCTTAGGATCAACTTTGATATCCTCACTAGATACCATATGCCCATGGAAGGCAACCTCATCTAGCCAAAACTCATTTTTGTCAAACTTTTCATAAAGCTTCTTCTCCCTTAGGGTTTTCAATACCACCCTCAAATGTTTTGTGTGCTCTTGTTCACCTTGAGAGTAGATAAGGATGTCATCAATAAACCACCAATAAACATATCAAGGTAGGGCATAAATTCCTTATTCATAAGGTTTATAAATATCATTGGGGCATTAGTGAGACCAAATGACATTACCACAAACTCAAAGTGACCATACCTAGTCTGAAAGGTTATCTTAGGAATGTCACTCTCTCTCACCCTCAATTGATGGTACTCGGATCTAAAGTCAACTTTGGAGAAATATGTTGCCCTTTCCAAATGACCAAACATATCATCGATCCTTGAAAGGGGATACTTGTTCTTGATGGTGATCTTATTAAGTTATCGGTAATCAATGCACATATGGAGTGAACCATCTTTATTCCTTACAAATAAAATCGGAGCATCCCACGGAAACCGACTAGATCAAATAAATCCCTTCTCTAACAATTCCTTCAATTTCTCTTTTAGCTCCTTCAACTCCGTAAGATTCATTCTATATGGAGGGATTGAGATGGGTTGAGTATTGGGTAGGAGATCAATGTCGAAGTCTATTTCCCTTTTGGGAGGAACACCCAGTAGCTCATCTAAAAAGGCATCAAGAAACTCATTAACAATGGGGACCGAGTCAAGAGAAGGAACCTTAGAGGTGACATCTTTGGCTCTTACTAGATGATAGATTCACCCTTTGGAAATCATTTTTTGGGATTTCAAGAAAGAAACGAACTGACCCCTACATGATGAGTTATTTCCCTCCCACTCAATAATTGGCTAATTTGGAAATTGGAATTTTGACTGTATGGATTCTAGAATCGATAAAAGCATACAAAGTATGCAACTAATCCATCCCAAGAATTATGTCAAAGTCTACCATAAAAATCTCAACTATATCACCGGGGACCACTTTATGCAAGATAGAGACAGGAAAATTTCTATAGACTCTTTAGGCAATGATGGACTCTCCCACGGGGTTACTTACTTCATAGGGATAATGTAAGACTTTAAGACATGCATGGAATTTATTAGCAAGAAATTGGGTTACAAAAGACAAATTAGCTCCTGAATCTAACGTGCATATGCATCATAATAAAAAAACTCTCAACATACCAGTGACCACGTCCGGAGCATCTTCAACCTCTTGGCGACAATGGAGAGCATAGACCGATTGGTCCTTTGGACACCTTGAGTTGGCCACGTTGGCCTTGGGGCCTTGCACCACTGCTTCTACAATCTTTGGCATGGTGGTCGAGCTTCCCATAAGTGAAGCAAGCATTATACTTGACTAAGCATTCTCCCTTGTGAAATCTTTCGCACTTGGGGTAATTTGGGCTTTGGGGCTTAGGAGCAACCCCCTTTTCCTTTGTAGTCTGAGGAGGAGTGTTTGTGTGTTCATTCCTACCACGCCTTTGGCCACTTTGTAACTTGTGA
Source organism: Solanum aculeatissimum (assembly GCA_038996855.1). Lineage (NCBI taxonomy): Eukaryota > Viridiplantae > Streptophyta > Magnoliopsida > Solanales > Solanaceae > Solanum > Solanum aculeatissimum. The sequence goes on along the minus strand of JBCEWC010006644.1, from coordinate 3,321 downwards.
TCACCACTCCTTTGGTGAGAGTATTTCCCACCATCCACATGAGCTCTCTTGGACTCCCTTGCCCTCTCCCATAGCTTCTTATCCTCTATTTCTTCCACATAAGTCATAAAACGGGAGATATCCATCTCCTTACTAACATGGTTATCTTGAATTCCTTGGAGACTAACTCGGAGACACTAGAGATAAACTTGTTCATACGAGCCCTCAGATTTGCAACCGTGAAGGGAGTATACTTGGAAAACTTTGTAATTTGAGGGAATACTCCGTCATGCTCATGGTCCCTTGCTTGATATTGATAAACTCTTGGACTTTCACCTCTCTAAGCTCAATTGGGAAGAATTGGTCCAAGAAGGCACACTTAAACTCCTCCTAATCAATAGGACTCGCTTGTTGGCCCCTCTTATCCCCCCCATTGCTTGAACTAAATCTTTGTTATCCCTTTGAGTTAGTAGGCCACCAACTCGGTCTTCTCTTCTGATGGGATACCCATCACTGCGACTACACAAGAGGCGTTTTCAATGAACTCAATAGGGTCCTTATCCATATTAGAACCATGGATTCCGGCGGGTTCATCTGCATGAAGTCACACATTCTAGTTGTCGGGGTAGATATTTAGGGAGGTACAACTATTTCTCTAATAGCTTGGTTGGCATTTGCTTGGTCCACCAAGGTAAAGGCAGCTCGAAACTCCGCATGAGACACTCCATAATCTTGTTGGAGTGGAGGAACTTGTTGCTCGAGAGTTCCTCATTAAGGGAGAGCTCTTCGTGGTGGCATGATCTATAATAAACAAAAAGGTCATCGTTAGTCAATAGAAAACCTTATTCGACTCTAAGGCACGACATGAATAAGAAAGAAGGAAAGACTTTCCTAAATCATCTCATAGCCTCTTAGGCATTCATAGGCATTTAATGAAAGCTTTTGTGAAAAAATAAGGGGGGAGGAACTATGGGCCTTTTTAAAGTAATAAAGCAACATCAAAAAGTAGGATAAATAACTAACATATTTTTTCCACAAGCATACCAACTAATACATAGATGGATTAAATCGGTAACGGTCGATTTCCATCAAATAAAAAAGATGTCAACACTTAACAACATAGAAAGTAAAATCCTTAAAAGGGCCATAAAAACATCGTTTCAAAATAAGAATACAAGTTGGGAAAGAAAAGAGGTAAAGTCCCGAACTAAGGGCTCACCATAATAAAGCTACAAGTCTTGGATGCTGAAAAATAGCCTCGAGCCAATGGAAGAGTGTTTGTCCCTACATGGTTAAATCATATAGTCAAAATATGTGTTAGTACTTTCGGAATATACTAAGTATGTGAGATATAGTGTAGTGCATGAAATTGTAATGTCATCATTCATAAGTAAATCATATACATATAAAGTAGATAGGATCAATGTAAACTCATGCATGAATAGATGACATAGCTCAATATGTATAAGAGTGAATTCATGAGAAGTCATAAGTAAGGTAATCAAAACATAGGATCATAAACTTGTGGGAGAAGACCTTAACCTACATTTTAAGACCATGTGAGCTACTACATGGAATCCAATATAGCCCCTGTGTTGGCACGAGGAGACCACTTGTCAAGTGGAACTCCATCAACTTTGCCTGCATCTTAATAAAATAAATGGCCTATGTGGATCCACTAGCCTAGCCTACAAGGGCTCCTATGATGGCACATAGTTAATGCGACAAAGGGTTGCTACTAAGGTACCTTTATCGAACCCCACCTCAATATCACAATCAGTTCTAATACATCCCATGGAAATCTTTAAAATATAACTTAAGAGTCATAAGAAACAAATTGTAAGAGTGGCTTGAACTTAGGAGCCACCAAGTGAGAATTATCCTTTCATCTTGGGACCTTCTTAAATATCTTTTTGTCAACATGCTTATATCTTTGACAAATCATTACTTTAAAATAACTTTAATGCCCTAATCATCATGATAAATCATGTAAAACTTTTCTTGAAACTAGGTGACCTAGGCTTTTAAATGGAACAATCATAAATTACATAAATTATGAAAGTATACTTCTTTAAAGACATGTAAAATAGCCCACACCTTGTCAACAACAAAACTCATCATTGCGGTCATCAGCAATAACTTAAAAGCATGCATATACTTGGTAAAATATCATAAGATATCATTAATATTATTTAACAACGTAAAGTAACATGAAATCATCATAAGAATTCATAATATCTTAAAAGAACTTAAAGAAAAGGTAAAATACTTAAAAAGGTTCTTTATGAGTGTGTAACAACCCAAAATTTTTAAAAATCTACTTATGGTTGGCCTTATGTGATGTACTACAGGTCATAGTTAAGTTTTGGTAGCCACGGGTTGAGTTTAAGTGGTCAAACGCAAAATGGGCTAGTAGGTGGCCTAGAGGGACAGTTTTTACAGTGTACTTCAAATGGTCACAACTTTTGATGTGGATTGAACCATATGGGATACTATATATAAAATTGAATCTCTTTGTGTTAGCTTCACAACGCAACTGGTTTCACTCGATTAGAAGTTCAAATGAGGAAGTTATGGCCCAAAAAGTAGGACCGACTGAAATTCGGAAGACATTGGAGATAGGCTCAGAAAAGTGGCTATGGGCAAGGACACGGACCGTGAAACATGTCAAGGTCTGTGAGGGGTGTCGTGGGGTGTTCCTGTGAGCTAGGGGTGGCCAGGAACCACCCCATGAGACAAGTGTTGAGCCACGGACCATATAACGGTCTGTGTGCATGCTCACGGCCCGTGTACTGTCCCGTCAAGTGGGACAGTATCTAGGCCAAGCCATGGATTAGTTTAGGTGGCTAGGTATAGGCTCACGGGATAGGTACACGGCCAGTCAAACCCCAGATGGTCCGTGTGGATGCTCGTGAAGTGTTCCAGAAAGTCCTCCAAAAGTTCGCGTTGGAAATTTGGTTATGTGTTGTGAGATGGAGGGTGAGACAGTCCATGTGACCACCAGACGGGCACTGTAGCAGCCGTCTCACTCTTCTTAGTCTCAGAAATTTATATTTTATTAATGGTATTTTCGTGATTTAACATTTCCCTAAGCCCCTTTTTGGTACCTTAATGTCTCCTAAACCCCTAAAACATTCCCCAAACCCTCATTCATCCATTAAAACTCTCTTACACTCTCCTTATAAATTCTAAGACTCTCTTAGCCTCCATTGAAGAAAGCTTGTAAAAATTGGGGAAGAACACCTTGACTAAGTTTGACCTTGCAAATTGTTGGTGGAATTAAGGTATGTGGGAGTTGATTCAAGGATCCTCTTTCATCCTTGAAGACCCTATGAACCCTAA
>JBCEWC010006643.1:0-22702 GCA_038996855.1 Solanum aculeatissimum | reverse complement strand
AACAAGGGATAAAACATGACATGAAATCCCTTTCGGAGATTTATATACCAATGTTGGCACATGGTTTGACGGAATAGATGGGGCCTCTAAGTTCCCCATTTGGACACCTACTCCCTCGGTGCTAAGTCTCATCCCACCGGAATACGTACCTATACATATACATGCTTCATGTAAAACAAGAGACAACATTCTTGGGAAATCATGCATCATTAGTCATGTCAAAACATTTGTCATGAACAAGGTACATGGTTAGACCATAGGCCTCATGAGTTTTGAAGAAACCATGTCATGAACATTCGTGTCAATTCAAGGAGTAGCTCATCTACATGGGCTTGCAAGTAAGAATCATAAACATGGTGGTGCATAACACCCATTATTCTGAAAGAGCCATGGCATGGGACATTATGATCACAAGTCACACTACTAGAAATTTGATCTTTGGCAACGGTTTAGCTACCGTAGCAATAGTTCATAGTACCGTCGTTATAGACCTTTGACCACGGTTTAGGCAACCACTACAATAGATTGCGTAGCAATTGATCTATCGCTACGATTTAGTGCAACGGTTTCAAAAACCCTCGCAATAGGGATATCTATTGCTACAGTTTTCACTATAATGTATAGCCCACGGTTAAGAACCATTGCAATAGAATCTTATGCCACAATTATTTCTAGGCTATTGCAACATTTTTTCGTTTCTTCAATGGCCACTTCATTCTATTGCTACGGTTGTTATATGGTAATGCATCAGTTTTAAACTATTATTATTGTTGCTCAATGGATATTACCACGGTTATTACAATGTAATGCAACTATTCTTTACTTTTTGCAATAGTTAATATTAGGTTAGTGCACTAAATAATAGCTGGGCTATATATATTTTTGATCTACTTTCACGGATATTATTGAATTATTGTAATAATTTTATAACATAAAATACACATAAATCAATCACATGAAGAAACTATTCATTACCAAAATAATAATTCAAGATCTTTTATTGACCTGGTAATATCGATAAAAGCAAAACATACAAATATTTTTTAACCATTCAAAACTAAAGAAGTTAACAACTCATTTCAACTGCTAGATCAAGTGTTCATCATCGGTGCTTTCATTCCCTTCTTCGATGTAATCACCTACATACAATTAATGAAGATACAAAATAACTTTAGAATTTTTTTCGCAAAAGCTTAATGAATATGTCAATAATATATTTAAAAGTTACCATTCTATATCTATACCGAAAATATAAATTCAATAATCTAAAAATGACATAAAATATAAATAACACAATTATTTCTAAGTAAGTACATTTTTTATGATTCTCTACTCTAAGAAAAATATGGAGAATTCAAGAAATCACAGAAATAACCCATTCATTCCAATAAAATATGGTTCTTCTTTAAGTCTATCAACCATAATTGAATCTCCTGCAAATCTATCAGAGACTATTCCTACTTTTTCAAGTCTACCAGCCAATATTGATTCTTGAAGAACTACTCCATCAATGAAATCTACTTCTTCTTCATGAACACAACCAAGACTTGACCAAACCATCATTAATCCAGTCACTAACGACACTTATCTTCTCAATTTGGACCATTACTAATCTACTCACTAAAAACACAACCATGACATGCCCCCCAACAAAACAATTTCCAACAAAGGGGACTACACTGTTGTTCACTGAAATAATTTTTGTGATAACCATTATTTTGAGAACCTCATAGCAACTTCCTCTTGTAGTGGTTTAATGATGTCTTCTCAACTGATATATCTCACAAGTGTGTGATTTCTCAGTCGATTACCAGAAAAGCATGGATACAAAGTATGTCTGATTCTATTATCCTGGACTTGCTAAAACGTTATTTATTTTTCACTTGCGGGCAAGTTTAGATGGTTCAACCAAACATCCCATGACAACCCCATCTTCTAAAAAAAGAAGGCTTATAATTATCATAGTAAAAAGATAGTTTAAGCTTTCTGACTGCAGAAATATTCCATAATTTTTTTCATAGCAGCAACAACAATTAACTTGGTTCTCAAATTTACAGGATGGAAACGCCATTTCATCCGAAAGCTTTAGGAAATCAAACAACGGTCCTAAATGGAATATCTTGTTATCTATGTAAGTATCTTCAAAAAAAAACTTTAAATTAATGTTTGCATACAGTAGATGGCTATATGTAAAAGAACAACAACATCTTGGTAGAAGAGCATTGAGTTAACATGTAAATCTGCTAATTAGGACATTCTAGCAATCGTAGGCTCATATTAATATTATGGGGTTCATTTTATTTCTAGTCCAAGTATATGAAAGCTAACATAGATGGAATATATGTGATACTATTCTAGTAGACGTTGAAATTAAGGAGCAATTGATTCTACTAGAATATAGTTCTATATTCATATAGGTAGTGAATTTAAATCAAAACTACATAGTCAAATGTTTGTCAACCACAAAATAAGAAATGGTACATAAATAAATTTTGTCAGTTTGTTATGCCACTGGATTTGTCTTACCTTAGGTACTGTTTTTCAAGTGTTCCAAGTCTTTAACAGTCTGCTGTAACAAACTACAATCACCCTTTTTATCGACTCCTTTTCTATTGAGGACAGAAGAAAAACTTGCAAGAAGAAAACAAGTAACAAGTAACAATGATTGTGTTTTATTGCAAACACTAACTCACAACAAGATGTTACCATTTTCCTTTATTTAAGACTTGCCAATTTATAAAGTAAACAAAATGCAATTTTGTGGTTAGCTTTTTACTTTATCGCAGTCTCTACGGAGATAAATAGCTCTCAACTAGTTTTAGTGAATTTTTTTTCCATTTTTTAGAAATAAAATAATATCAAGAAAGCCCATTTCTTTTTCTATCAAAACATTATCCTGTCTGAATCAAATGAATATGATTCTTTTTTTGATAGACAAAGATTGGTGATTAATAAAGTATTGGCTAAACCTCAAAGTGAAGGGAATGGAACTGTTGTTAGAAGAAGCATTGGAAGGTATTAAAAATTGGGATTATCATATTTTTCACATTTTTTTTAGATTTAAACTTTTGTTTCTGAATTTAAAAGTTTTTTTTCCTTTGGGTATTTTTCATTTTTTCAATTTGGACACAAACAAATAATTTTAAAAGGAATTTTTGTTATGAAACGTTGACTATATGTGTTTTCTTGATTTCCATATTGTAATGTTTCTGTCTTTATAATGTATTCTTTGTGTTTTTGTTTTAAAAATTTGATCTTGCAGGCATGAATTGAGGAACTTATCCTTTCCTCATGTTGGGTGAATGTTCAGGTACTTTTTGGAGTTATATTGCTTGGACTCTATAAATGTTGTCGAACATGTGTCAAATTCTCAAAAAATGTGTAGCTTTTGGAGGATAACACACACACCGAATTATATTTTTGAGGAATATAAGCAACATAAGTCTTGAACATCTAACTAGAGTATGTTGTTTATTTTAACTTAGGTTTTTCCTTCGAGTCAAGTGAAGTTGAAATAGTACTGCTTTATTGTTTCAGTGTCTGCTCCTGCTGGTTTTCCTGATCATCCGCACAGAGGTTTTGAGACAGCAACTTACATGTTAGAGGTAAGGAAAAAGATTATGTTGCATAATTCAATCCAATATAATAGTAAGGGAAAGGGAAGACAAAGGGTGGAAAATGAATGGTGTTTTCTAGTCGCCCTGAGGCCGTGTTTGTGTAATGTCTCTGTTGTCTTGGAATCTGAACCACCCAACAAAGAATAAGTAGAGAGCAAAGCCCCAGATGACATGCCCTATTGAATTGTACAGTGGTGGATGTAGTGTTCACTTTGAACCCAATATTTTTGACACAACATAAATGTATGTTTTAAAGTACTAAATTTTCAATGAACATAAAATCTTGATTCATATTTTTAAAAGTAACATGAGCTCTGAAGACGTTGATAATGCTAATGTTGTGTTTTTCATTTCCTTAGGGGGAATTTACTCATCAAGATTTTGCAGGTCACAAGGGCACAATCAATACTGGTGACTTGCAGTTTTGTCACTGAGTCCTATAGAAACTATATGCCAAATAAGATAGCATAAAACTGCATATACATTCAAAATGACCACTCAAGTTGGATATCCTCCGAATTGGATAAACCAATGCTTAATTGCTATTGTCAAATTGACCGCATATCACTTTCACCAGTAAAATCCTACCAATGTTCCATCACAAATCCAACAAGATTCTTTTGTGTTTCCCTTTTTTGAAAAATTTCAAGAGTCAAAACTAATTTAACCATTAAAGTTTTGACCTTAGATGTGATATTTTTCTCTATCAAACTAACTCGGCAACCCCTGTTACATGTATGTTAGTTTCCAGTTAAACACTTTACTTCAAATAAAAGGCAAAGATCAAGTATAATAAATTTCAGTAGCATACATCAAATTTCTTCTCTTTTTTTCTTATTTTTTGCACCTTCTTCCCGCTAAAGCCAAAGAAGGACCAAACTTGTGTTCCATTTTATTTATAAAGCAAGATACAGCAAAATTGAATTACATCAATTGATTGAAACAACACATATATCCTCACACCAAATTCCAACTGAACCACTCCCAATACCCAAATTCAGATGCAAAGACATAATGTCCATTAAACTAACATTTCAGCTGAAGGATAGATTATAAAGTATAGACTACAGGGATCAAATTTCTTCTCTTTCTGTATAATACTAAAGAGGGAAAAAGTACCAAATCTGTGTTTCATTAATTTTTAATGGAACAAGGTATATCAAAGCTGAATCATATCTTGATAGTGGCTCATTTTGGTCTTCCATGTTGTCGGTTGAGGTTACATCCCCACTATATATGTACATAGGATTGCATCTCATGCATCATGGCATGGCATATTCTTATACTACTCTTTGACTACGTACATTCCTTTTGTATCACTGGTCCCGTTGTCATGTTGCTTGGTCATACTACACTTGTCATATGCATTTCATGCCCACATACTTAGTGCTTAATTGTGCTAACCCATATTCTTGTCTACATATTCTAACCATGTAGGGACCGAGGGTGATATATACATTCTACCGGACGACGTTTGATATCATGTTGAAGACTTGCTAGTGGTGAGCCCTCTTGTTCAAGGGCAATAGCCACCGTCTATCTACCACTTTCTTTTATGTACTTACTTTCCTTGTCTTTGAGGGTGAGCCTCAAACTTGTCGAGGCCTCGCTCATCTATGTAGAGGCATTGTTGGAAAAATCTATACTCTTGTACGTTGGCTTGTATGTTGGCTATTTGGTTATGTAATACGATACTATTTAGCTTGGTTTATAATAATGTTTATCTTGTTATGATATTGACTTGCATGATGGGTATTGTGAATGGCTATGTGGTTATATGGATGGTCCCATAATTCTGGTGTGCCCCCATAGTGGAATCCTATTTCCCCTTGTCCGTAGAGATTATTACTATGTGCTATATGCAAGCATGTTTGTCCTATTCCCGTTATTATCCCCATAGCTTGAGTCCCAAGTCCCCAATTCCTTAGAACTTTCGTGATATATGTTTAGCTTTTGCGCTTTCTAACCGATGATGTGTGTAATAATGCTATGATGGATTGATTGGGGGTCTTCAGGTCCTCTTTCGCCATGTCACATCTAGGCCACCCGATCCGGGTCGTGACAGGTAAACATTCTGAAACTTGAAAGTGATGAATGAAATTAACCTAACAGGGACTGGAAAGTGAATTAGGTGTTAATTGTTTTCTTAATCTATGTATGTGATCGCAATCGTGGAAGCCTTTAGTTTGAATATAAAAATTGGTGTCGTGGGACCGCAATCCTGGTCTTGCAATAAATTGATGAACTCTAGTAGTCACTGTTAGGTAGTTATTTTTAGAATACTCTTGCAATCTAGTCTTCTTAGAACACAAACCCCCCATTTACGTTATATATTTTTATTTCGAAAATAGTTATTACACTTGGAAGTAAGCGTTGGTTGCTTTATTCTCATGCATTCCCTGTGGGATCGACCTCAACTCTTTTTGGGTTCTATATTTGATCAACCACTGCTTTACTCTTCATTTGAATTGTGAATTTGGGTGTATCAAATTTTGGCGCCATTGTCAGGGAATACGAAGAAGATATTGTCTATTAGTGCTAATTTCAATGTAATTGTATTTCCTGAATTTACTTTTTATTTTTGTTTGTTGGTACTACAGAGGATAGGTAGTATATGCCCGCCACCCGCAGTAAGAGTGAACCACTGATTTCTTACGACCCATAGTTTCAAAGATCTACTCAAAGGATAAATGCACAGGCGCGAGTTGGCCCTGAATATGGAGAATAGGGGCAATGATGGGTTGGGTATGCATGATCTTGATGGGAATGGAGTACAACTTTTAGTCCCTCCTCAACATCAAGCAGGGGTTAGACCACCTTCCCCACAATAACCACGTGCAATATACGATGATAATGATAGCGCTGGGGCTACTGGGCAATTGTCTTGCCTCTATTGCCTTTTGGTGTGAAGTTCACGATCACTAGCACGATGCTTCAGATGCTTACATTGAAAGGTTTGTTCACTGGGATAGTACATGACGATGCCAACCAACACCTTATGAAATTTTTTTCCGCCTGTCAGTCGTCAGAAATTCCAAGGGTTAATCAGCAGGCCATTCGGTTGAGGTTGTTCCCATTGTCTCTATCTGGTGAGGCAAAAAAGTGGCTAAATGAACTCCCATATGACTCTATTAACACATGGGGTGAGTTGAAGGAAGAATTCTTAGAGAGATTCTTCCTTGCATCTGTCAAACTGAAATTGAAGGAAGGATTGGGGCTCACAGGTAGATACCAACTAAAGCTTTATATGACATTTGGGAGTGGTTCAGACAGAAGATCAAACCATTCCCAAACCATACCCTCACAGATGATTACTTGAAGGAGGTTTTCAATAGGTCCTACAATTTTGTCACTAAGCCGATTGTTAATACTGCTTGTGGGGGTTCATAAATGGCTAGGACTTTTCCTGATATTGTGGTCATTTTGGATCAAGTAGCTAAGAATAGCAGGGTATGGTATACCAAAGATGGTGATTACTCAGGTTCATGGTTAGGATGACTGTAGAACAGCAAAAGAAAGAAGAGGAACAAAACCAGGACATGGCTCATATGCGAACCCAAATAAATTTGTTGACGAAGAGGTTGTTGGGTGGAGGGCTAGAGAAAGTGAAAGAAGTGGAGGATGTACCAAGGTGTGAGGATGAAGGTTTTGATTTTGATGAAGAGGCCAAGTTTCTGAACAGTCAGGGGGGTTTCCGGACATTCAACTCCGGAAATCAATGTCTAAACTATGGATGGGAAAACTACTATAATCAGCCTGGACGAGAGATAATGGAAACTAGAAAAATAGGGATAACTATAGAAATGACCTGCCAGCAATATTTGTACCCTCTATGAATAGAGAACGCCAGAACAATAGGGGCGGCACCTCTAAGTTGGAAGAGATGACGGCCAAGGTGCTCGACAAGGTTGAAGCTACACAATAAGGAGTGAAGGACATGCATGGTGAGATGTCTAATATTCGTTAATTAGTGTATTCTCACTCCACTTATATTAAGCAGTTAGAGCAGCAGATGGGCTAGTTGTCAGCTTCATTAAATCAGAGAAAGGTCGGGGCCCTTTCCAGTGACAAAATATAGAATTCGAACAATGATGGTAACTATATGGTCGTGACCACAAAGAGTGGTAAGGTACTCCCTGATTTGGTTCCAGCCAAAGATGATAGTACAGTTCAGATGGGTGGCAAAGTGTCTGACACCAATATAAAACATGTTGAGGAGGTAGTCGAAGAAGCAGCCATGAAATCTGATAATGCTGAGATAGTTAAAGACCCCAGGGGATCTGTGAAATCAGAGTCACAACCTTTTCCAAATGTTCTTAAGTCATTGCCGCCATTCCCACAGAGGTTGAAGCAAAAAGCACAAAATGGCTAGTTCTAGAAATTTTTAGAGACTTTGAAGGAGCTGTAAGTAAACATACCTTTGGTGGAGGCACTTGAGCAGATGTCAGGTTATGCTTAGTTTATCAAGGACTTAGTGACTAAGAAGTGGACGATCACAGTCTAGTCGGTAGGGAACCTCCACTATTATAGTGCAATTGCTACGAGAACACTGGTTGAGAAAAAGGAGGATCCTAGATCCTTCACTATCCCGTGCACAATAGGGGCTTTTAATTTTGCACTGCTGCTCTGCGACTTGGGTGCTAGCAAAAATCTAATGCCACCAGCAGCTTACAGGTAGCTGGGCTTGGGAGCTTACACACTTACGACTATGCGGCTGCTCATGGCAGATAGGTTAGTCAAGCGGCCCATGGGAATTTTATGTGATGTGTTAGTCAAGGTGGGTCGATTCATCTTTCAAGCCAATTTTGTTATTTTTGACTGCCAAGTTGATTTTGAGGTTCCAATAATTCTTAGGAGACCATTTCTAGCCACTAGCAGGGCGTTGGTGGATGTGGAACAGGGAGAGTTGACTTTTAGGTTGAACTCAGTGGAGGTGAAGTTCAATGTATGTGCTTCTATGAAATGACCTAGAGAGATTGTAGTAATGTCGATCATTGATGTAGATGAGACTTACTTTTCTAAGGTCCCGATTTAGGAAGAAATGGGTGTGGATGAATTGGCAGCTGTAATCATGAACTTCCCAGATGATGGTATGACCTATTATAAGGGTAAGGTTCAAGCGCTACAAGGCAGGGGAACCAGACCTTATGTGAGGAAAAAGTTGGACCTGGATTTACAGAACAGACCATCCTCATCTGCTAAGCCGTCTGTGGAGGAGTCTCCCACGTTGGAGCTCATGCAACTACCGAAAACTTGAGGTATGCTTTTCTTAGTAATAATAACACTCTACCTGTGATTGTGGCTGCAAATTTATTGGAAGATCAGATAGTAACATTGTTGGGGGTACTACCAAAGTTCAAAAAGGCCATTGGTTGGTCCATTGTAGATATTGTTGGGATTCTTCCATGCATATGGACACAAGATCAAGTTGGAAGACAACTGTGTGCCTAGCATAAAGCATCAGTGCAGTCTTAACCCGCCCATGTAGGAGGTTGTGAAAAAAGAGATCATCAAGTGGTTAGAAGTTGGGGTCATATACCTAAATCTCTGATAGTCAGTGGGTCAGCCCAGTGCAGTGTGTACCAAAGAAAGGGGGTATGATAGTTGTCAACAATGATAAGAATGAGTTAGTCCCATCACAACCTGTTATTGGCTGGTGAGTCTACATGGACTACCAAAAGTTGAACAGATGAACCTTGAAGGATCATTTTCCCATGCCATTCGTGGACCAAATGTTAGATCGACTGGCAGGCAGAGGGTGGTACTGTTTCCTGGATGGGAATTTAGGTTACAATCAGATATCGATAGCTCCCAAAGATCAGGAAAAGACAACTTTCACTTGTCCATATGGGACGTTCACATTCAGGCGGATGCCTTTTGAGTTGTCTAATGCCCGAGCCACTTTCCAGTGGTGCATGAAGTCTATCTTCTTCGACATGGTCAAGGACACCCTTGAGGTACTTATGGATTACTTCTCTATAGTGGGTGAGTTGTTTGGTGATTGTCTTCTTAACCTTAGTAGGGCTCTACAGTATTATAAGGAGGCAAACCGAGTCTTGAACTGGGATAATGCCATTTCATGGTCAAAGAAGGGATAGTCCTTGGTCACAAGACCTTAGAAAGAGGCATAGAAGTAGACAAGGTGAAGATTGAGGTTATTGAAACGTTATCGCCACCTATCTCAGTAAAACGAGTCTGTACTTTTCTGGGGCATATGGGTTTCTCTTCCTGGCTAATAAAATACTTTTCCAAAATTGCACATCCATTGCGTAAGATGTTGGAAAAAGATGCTAAGTTCCAGTTTAACGCAAGTTGCAGGCAAGCCTTTATGACTTTGAAGCACAAGTTGATTATATTGCATGTGGTAGTGGCTTATGACTGGTCAAGCCCGTTTAAGATCATGCGTGATGCTAGTGGAATTGTTGTGGAGGTTATGCTGGGTCAAAAGCACAACAAGGTTTTTCACCCCATTTACTATGCCAGCAAGACCCTGAATGAATCTCAAAGAAATTACACCATGACTGAGCAGGAGTTGTTGGCAATAGTCTTTGCCTTTGACAAATTTTGGGCCTACCTTCTAGGTATAAAGATAATTGTGCATACTGATCATGCAGCATTAAGGTATCTCATGGCTAAGAAGGATTCCAAACCAAGATAGATCAGGTGGGTGTTATTGTTGTAAGAGTTTGATTTTGAGGCCCAATATAGAAAAGGGACCGAAAACCAAGTGGCAGATCATCTATCTCGGTTGGAGGATGAGTCCAGGGGAAACAATTGGTTAACTATTTATGACTCATTTCACGATGAGTAGGTACTAGTTGCTTCTGCTGATTTAATTCCTTGGTTTGCTGATTATGCTAACTATCTGGTGAGTGACCTCATGGCTGAGGACCTAACCTCTCACTAGAGAAAAACTTTTCTTCATGATGTGCGCAGGTACTTTTGGGATGAGCCGTTCTTGTTTCGCACATGTGTTGATGGGATAATTCAGAGGTGCATCCTTGCCGAAGAGATAATGACTGTAATAGAAGCCTGTCATGCTTCTCTAGTGCGGGGCCACCACAGTAGTGCTAGGTTAACCAAAACAATAATCCATTGTGGGTACTACTGGCCCACCCATTACAAGGACACTCATGACCTAGTGCCGGGATGTGATCAACGTCAGTGCCAAGGTAATATCTCTAGGAGCCAGGAGATTCCCTTGACACCTTTCTTGGAGGTTGAGATATTCTATGATTGGGGCATCGAGTTCATGGGTCCCTTTGTGAGTTCCTCCGACATGAGGTATATCTTAGTGGCAGTTGATTATGTCTCAAAGTGGGTGGAAATGTTGGCACTGCCGAATAATGAGAGCAAGAGTATAGCCTAGTTTCAGAGGTAAAAGATCTTTTCGAGATTTGGAACTTCCAAGACTATCATTAGTGATGGGGGACCCATTTCTATAACATGATCTTCTGCAAAGTACTGGCCAAGTATGGAGTCCGTCAGCATAAGGTCACCACACCCTACCATCCACAGACTAGTGGCTAGGTTAAAGTTTCAAACAGGGAGATAAATGAGATATAGGCCAAGTCTGTAAACGCATCTAGAACTGATTGGGCTAGGAAGTTAGATGATGCAATTTGAGCCTACTGCACAGTATACAAAACTCTTATTGGTATTTCCCCGTACCAATTGGTGTTTGGTAAGGCTTTCCATCTGCCAGTTGAGCTAGAATATAAGGCACTGTAGGCCTTGAAAAGTTGAACGTGAATTGGGAGAAAGCCACAGAGTTGAGACTTGACCAACTTAAAGAGTTGGATGATCTTCGTCTCCACGCGTATGATAGTGCTCCACTGTACAAAGCCAGGATGAAAGCCCAACATGACAGCCAAATCACACCGTGCAATTTTAATGTGGGCGATGAGATGTTACTATACAACTCGACGCTTCGATTGTTTATAGGAAAGCTAAAGTCTAGATGGGTTGTATCGTATAAGGTTTATCAACTATTCCCTCATGATGAATTGGAGCTTGAAGCTGAAACTGGTCACCGGTTCAAGGTTAATGGTAAAAGGGTCAAGAAGTACTTAGGTGTTGTTGTTGTCGTCTCTGTGGTGGAGGTGGTGCACCTTGACAAAGTTTGAGTAGTCAAGAAGTCATGTCGTGCCGCAATGTTAAGTCAAGAGCTTCATGGGAGGCAACCCATGCTAAAAAAAAATTATTTTGTCATTAGGCATTGTTTTTGTAGTTGTTGGTACATGCAGGTGTTTTGGGGAGGTCCCTGTAGTGGGCCATGGTGGGTACAACACGTGTTGGAGCTCAAACCATAAAAAGTGGGCAAAGGTCAATGTCATGACACCATACACAAACCGTGTGTCATCACACGTACCGTGAGTGTGACCGTGAACACACCCCCTTGATAAGACTTTCAAACACTCCTAAGTCCCATCAAATGAACGGTAAAATAGACCGTGTGACACCACATGAACCGTGAGGCCTTTTGGATGATAGGGGTGTATAAGAGTACTAGGAACCCTATTCGTGTGTCTATGTTCTGAATCTGTAGGGTGATTCTTGAAAGTTTTTGGTGTGCTCCTCCACGGTACCCTTCACGGGCTGTGTAGCGTCACATGGACCATGTAATGGTCCATTAAGTGATCCTTGCTACAAAACTGTTGGCAGAACCTTTCAAGTAATGGCACACGGACCACCTCACGGTTCATGACCCATTACACAGTTCATGTAGTTTCCCCTTCCAGGTGCTCTGTCTCATCCACACTACCATGTTATGGCACACGCACGACTTCACGGTCCGTGACCCATCACACGATCCGTGGAGGTGTCCCGTCCAGGTGCCCTATCTCATGAACACTTCCAAGTCACGGCACATGGACTACCTCACTGTCTGTGAAACATCACACAGTCCGTATAGGTGGTCCATCCAAGTGTCAGTTTCACCAGCACCCCTAAGTCCAGCTAGATGATCCATCCCATGCCTCGTGGCACGTCATACGGTCTATGTAGGGTTTCTTCCAGGTATGTTTTGCATCTTTAATTGTTAGTTGTTTTAATAGCCTGTGTTTTCAATTTTCATACTGTGAATTAGTGTTATTTCCCTATGATAGACCGGGTGACACCACTCTTAAGGGTTATTGTCACTTGTTACACCACAGGAAAAGTTTGAGTACCTATTTATGTGTCATTGTACATGTTCCAAATGTTCTTAACTTATCTTGCTTTATTTCCTACAGGTCTAATGGGTCCTCGCCGAATACCTGCAACCCCTAGGAAGGAGCTAGATTCTTGCATACATGACTCTCTAACTGAGTCCTCCAGTCATCAGACGAGTAGTGGCTCGGGCAATGATTCGTCTAACGGGTCAAAGGTCCGCTACACTCGCAATGTCTCTCCTCACTCTCCCTACACCACTCTAGCCTGGGCGGCTCCCCAGGAACTGAGCCCCTACCTCCATAGGGGTCCTACTTGCTGAAGGGGAAGAGGAGGAGGCTTCCCCGGAATATGAGGAGAAGGAGCATGTCTCTACACCTGAAGCAACGCAACAGCAGGATGGCAACACAGAGGTGGAGCTCTGGGACAGTGGCGATGAGGCCATCCATTATGCTATCTCTCGAGCTTCCAATGATGAAGTGGCCAAGTACTTTATTTTATTTCTTCGAGCCCATTGGACCACCCCGGGTGCAAAAGATGTCTTTTCCCTTGGGCTTACAAAGGGGTCTGGGGGGTTCAAGCGGCAGACTATTCTGTCGGAGTATCGAGTACTGACTGATAACTTGGATGTGGTGCCTGAAATTAAAGTTGCATCCGAGTTCCATTAATTTAAGTGGATGGCCTAGAATTCAGGTTTTTACGTGCCAGCCTTTATTCAAGAGATTTATTCCTCCTATGCCAGGAATTTGATGATTTTTATGGGCGGTGGTTTTAAGAGACTTCACTGACATATGGCCATGAAATTGGCCCCGCTAAAGCATGTATCGATCCGAGGTCAAGTAGTACATATTTCAGAAGCCACCATCAATAGGTTCCTGCATGGGGTGGACTATATTGAGCCAGCTGATGGGTTATATGCGGTTAAGATTCACTAGGGTTCTAAGGATGCCCTATTGGCAGACTCCGAGTCTCGAATTTTTATTGTTACATGATTTCCTTACAGGATATAGTGTTGCTTGGGTCACACACCCACGAACTCCCATCACAAAGGCCTCCCTCATATTCTCGGCCATGTTTTGGTGGTCTTTGGTACGTGCCAACCTTCGACCAACCCTAAATGATAACACCCTCATTTTTTCATAGGCCTCACTGGTGGCATGCATTATTGCCCGCTACCCTATTAACGTTGGTCTGGTCATTACTACGGAGATGAGGGATAGAGATTTGAGTGATAGGGTTGCATTCCCATTTCCCTATTTGATTAATGCCCTTTGCAGGTGGGGTCGTGTCTCCACCACTAAGTATTTGGACTGGAAGATTTTTTCCTCATCGGCTCTCAATATGCCTTGATCAAAGATGTTGACAATCCACTCTTCTGGGCCACGGTTAAGTAATATGGTAGCCTATCCATATTTCCGCAAGCCGCCCCACAGCAGCCTATGGACTTTGAGGGGTTTTCGGGTTCTCCACCGATAGGTAAGGCGTCGGAGCAACCAAGAGGCAGCGGTCCACAAGCATCTATGGCACCGGAATATATTTATGTCCCCTATGATTTTTTGTCTAAGATAGTTAATACTCAGCGATAAACCTAGGCCATGGTGGATCTGATAGTTGAGAGGATGCCCCAGGTGATTCAGACCCATGTGAACCAAGTTGTAAAATCGCTCCGTGTAGATCTTCGGAGCCAAATAGTTATTCCCCAAAACTAGGTGAAAAGCCTGGAGGGTTATTTCAATGATGGATTCAACAACTTGTCTGTTTTGGAGACAGCTAATATAGTGAACACGGTTGCAGAAATAAAGAAACAAATAGTTGTGCTCATTGCTTAGTACAATGCCCCACCTCCACATCCTCCGGCAGAGTCGCTGATGAACCTATTTGCTACCCCCACCCCAACAATGTCATTGGGTGATTATTGGTATGTTCCTCCACCACCTACGACTGCCACTGTCCCACAAGATGAGGCCCCAAGACGTAAAGGGAGAAGCAGTTGCGGAAGGTATTTAGAGCCCAAACGCAGGCTATGGCAGCGCTAGTAGAGAAAAAGAGACTTGCCTATGAGGCGGCTAAGGTGGAGCATCCAAGAGTTCGATTGACTAGGCCCCGTGCTATGATGAAGATGACCCCACTAGGTGGGTCGCACCGTGCTGATGAGGATTAGCCCGATGCCTAGGGCGTCTCAGGTATGTCCTTCCCCTTTGTTTTGCTATTTCTGATTTTATGTGCACTGAGGGCATTGCACTATATTTTTGGAGGGGGTAGGTCATTTTTACAACCTGGGAGTTTTTGTTATCATGTTTCTTTTCTCTCTGGAGGACTATCTAGTAGAACTGGTAAATTAGGTTGTATTGTTTTCGTAAGTATGAGTCTTGATTGAAGTCTATAATAACACATGATGTATGTGACTGAGCCACCCAAAACATGTATGTGTATGCACCCCGTCCAGTCTAATTTGTGAGATCTCTATAGAGCATTACAAACATCTTCCAGTTGGTAGTTGTGATAATGTATGATTGTGTTGGTTAAAATGCTAAATAATGTAGGATATATGCTAGGTATGTGTGAGTGTATTTGTTTAAATTCAATTGGCACGTTTTTAAACTAGAACTTGGCTAGTTAGTCCCACTAGAACAATTGAATAACTTCATTAGAAAAGGATCTTAGGCCATTTTTTTGTGAAGCCACTCAGCCTAAAATAAACAAACCAAATAAAGTTGTTCTCTTTGAATCAAAACGTTGAGCCTGAATAAGCATTTTCTTAGTTTCCACCCAACACATATCCCTTAACTAGTTGTGAATTCTTTCTTTGGCCTTGGTCTCTCCAAGGACATTGTGAACCTCAATTTAGGCCAATACCTAAGTTAAGGGTGGCTTTTATTAGCCCTAGTTCTTTTGAAAAGACACTATGCACCTTAGCCTAGGCAAAAAAGCCAAAGTTAAAGGTAGCTACTGTAAGAAAAGCAGATAAATGAAAAGGGAAAAAGAGTTAAGTGATGGAAGAAAAGAAAATCTTGGGAGTGAAACCACACAAAAGAAAAAAAAGAAAAATATATAATAATAATGATAAAAATAAAAAGAAGTAAGAAAAGTGGAAACACTCCCAGCAGCAAAGAGGGTAAGGGACAATAAGATTTTGGGTGTCGAGAGTTTAGGGCTAAGCCAAAGTAGTGTCTTGGAAGGTCAAATTTAGTCACTATTGATCCTAAATATACCACACCCTAACCGAGCCTTCATTACATGCTATAAAAGTCCTAATGTGATCCTAATAAGGTTATTCAATAGTTAGAGTGGTGAAAATAAGGGCAAGCATATGGTTTGTACTCTTGGGTCAAATGACAATCTTTTGTGAATGCAAGTGTCTACATTACAGTCTCTGTGTTGTATGCATATGCAGTGGGTGAGACTTCTTTGTAGTGACGGCACTATCCATGCAGTGTTTTGTTACCAAACCAACTAATCTTCTTTGTTCTTAAGCGTATGTGAACTAATTAGATGTGATGTGATGCTTAACTAGAGTTATATAAATCTATTTGGCTGCATGTACATGTTGAGTTTACTTTTTGGGTGTGTGTGATAGATTTACGGGTTATTTTATGATTTCAGTAAGCGGCTTGTATTTATTCGTTATGATTTATGTTTTGGTTATTGATTAGGACAAGCAATAATTCCAAGTTTAGGGTATTGATGAGCCACAAAAAAATGATTGCGATAATTCTTTTAACATGGAATTTTCGTGAGTTCTCAAGCAAATTTGTTGGTTTAATATTTAGTGTAGTGGTATTTTTCATGAATAAGGCTGAGGCTTGGATTCAAACAAAATGGATGCTTAAAATGAAGAAAATGGGCTAAGTCAGGCTCCATAGGCGTCCTCATGGGCCGTGTGGATCTACATAGTCCGTGGGGCAGTCGTCCAGGTGATTTGAGGCACTACATGCCGAAGGAAAATAAAAGAAAAGACCAAGTGAGGCTTCACAAAAGGCGTCATGGATGTTGAACACCCACACGGACCGTGAGACCGGTTGTGGCCTTGCACTTGAACTTGGCTAGGATTTACTCTTGAGAATGGGAGTTGAATATGACTGACGACATAACCCACAGAGAGGTCATGGACTATGAAGTAGTACATAGGCCATGTACCCCGTTGTGTGGTTGACGTACTTGAAATAGTGGTCGTCAAAGTAGTGGACAAAAATGTTGAAGTACAACTTCAAGGGGAATTACACGGTCCTTTAGCCATCAAATGAACCATGAGCTACACCATAGGCAACCAATTCAGGTTATAGAATCTCAAGAAATAATGAAGGACCAAAGGTAAGTTCCACGGAACCTCACACTGACCGTGGGAATAGACACGGATTGTGAACATAACCGTCTCTCTGACGTGGGACACCATGGAAAATATAGAGGATCATGCAAAGTGAAGTCACATGGGACCCACCACGGGTCGTGTGACCTCTCACGGACCGTGTGTTCAACCGTGAAGAGAGATAGAATCATGACTAGAAATTACAGTGGAATTATTCCCCAAGTGAAGTCACATGAAGTGCTACACGGTCCGTGTAGTCGTCGTTGACCATGCCGAAAGCCAATTTTCCTATTGTAATTTTGATTAGGTTTTCTTTAATATATATATGTATTTTTAGGCCATTTTTCATTAATGAAAACTATTGGAGAAAAAATTCAACTAAGAGAACGAAGCTTTTGAAGAATTTTCATCCAATTCGTGGGTTCCCATCCTTGTATTCGCTATTGTAATCTGTAAATTGGTTGCATATTCAATTATAAGTTATAATTATGAATTCTTCATCTTGTTTTAATTTGATTTATTCAATCATGCTAGGGTAAACCCACAACTAGGGTTGTGGGAACCATGATAACCAACTAAGATAGGCAAACATAGGGTGAAAGTCGACTGTGACCATTATACACACCATAGGAAGTCTTCAATTTAATCTATGCCTTAATAAGTCGACACATTAGGGTAGGCATGTATTCATTACATGCCCGAGATGGATGTAGTGATTAGGAAAATAATCCTATGATAGAATTTGGGGTTTTTAACCTAGTCTGAGTGTTCGAGACTAGAAGGTGAGAGCATCCTGGGGTCTAAAGCATGGGGCAAAAAGGGTAAACATTTTGAGACTGGAAAGTGATGAATGAAATGCATCTAAGAGGTAATAGAAGGTTAATTAGGTGTTAACTATTTGCTTACTCTGTGTATGTGATCACAATCGTAGAATTCTTAAGTTTGAATATCAAAATTGGTATCATGGGGACCGTAATCCTAGTCATGCAATAAATTATTGAACTCCAGTAGTCATTGTTAGGTAGTTATTATTAGAATAATCTTGCAATCTAGTCTTCTGAAACACAAACCCCCCATTTATTTTATGCATTTTTATTTCAGAAAAAGTTATTACACTTGGAACTAAGCGTTGGTAGCTTTATTCTCACGCATTCCCTGTAGGATTCACCCTAACTCTTATTGGGTTTTATATTTTATCAACCACCGTTTTACTCTTTATTTGATGTGTGAATTTGGGCGTAGGTACTTCTATGTTAGGCGGTCTGAATGTGTCTTGGTCGTTCCACCAAATATGTTGGTGAAACCGCTTTGTCCACCTTTTTGATGCTTTTGCCCTTTTTCCAAGATTTGTTGAGTATTGTCCACTTGTGCACTTTTAGCTTCATTCAAGTCATAACACATGCCTATTAGTTAGGAATTGAAGCAAAATAGCACACCTAGGACAACATTTCTTCTCATTCTAAGCCCAAAATGAGTCAAAGATATGGACTCATCAACACCCCCAACACAAGTTTTTCCTTTCCCCAAGAAAATAAAAAACAATTGGTCCAATTCAAAGCTTGCAAACAGGGCCATAGGGAGCAGCACATACAATTCCACCTTTGTCATCTATTCTCGAAGTTTCTACATACCACTTATGCAATTTTGAAGCCTCAAGAGGTGAGTAAGGAGTTCTCAAGGTATAGCTATGCTCACAATTAATCAATTGGAAACTAATCACTACCTAAAAGCATCACCATTTTTCCTCAGCCAAAGAAGATCCTATACACACACGATTATGACATAATTTTCAAGGATCTCTTCAACACTCACTCTCCCAATTGAAAAATGGCTTGTAAGCTTCAATCTATAGGCTTGGCCTTATTCTCAATCGGAGTTCATTCGATTTCATCAAGACTAGGATCCCGAAGGACTTTATTCGGGTTGTAATGTAGGGCTAAGATTCGGTAGGATAGCATATGGATACAAGTGGATCATCCCTCCTTGAACTCTACACTCATTTCTCACACTCATGCTTCATTTGGACCTCATTTGTTTTTCCAATTTATATCTTTTTGTTCTTCATTTTCCATCCTAGGAGTCTCTATCTTTGCACAATCTTTCACAAATCTTTTAGGGTCCTCTTTTTCAAGCAATTTCATTTTCAATTCATCATTTTTCAACTTTTCAAATTTTATTCTTTTTCTCATCAATCAAGGACTCCTCTCCTTTCTTTCTTTTCCTTCTTCATTTCTCAACTTTTCCATAAGAGACAGCCCCTTTTCTACCAACACCCCCAACTTTGGCCTTTGGCCATCACTCTGCTCACTTAAGCTCAAGGAGGGGATTTGTAATGAACAATAAGGAATTGCCATTCACAAATAAAGGTCAAGGCTGCATGGTTGCCAAATAAAGGATCAAGGCTCAAATGGGGTTCACTAAGGAATCAATTAAATGTCATTGGAAGTTCATATGGTAAAGGTGGACTCAAAAGAAACCAAAGAAGGCCTAAGGTCCTTTTCTTAACTGGAATTAACCAAATCACTTCTCAAAACAAACTAGGAAAGTTCTAGATTTTGAAAAACATGGCTTTCAATAAAATTCCTAACTCACAATGGAAAAATATATTCACAATCAAACAGTGGCAACACGCTCACAACATATAATCATCACATATCTAAGCTCATACTCAAATAGTCAACTTAAGATGCAAAAAAACCTATGCATATATTGATTTTTTCAGAGAAGGAATAATCTGTGAGTTAGTACATGCTCCTTGTCCATGGCACCATCTGAATAAATGATATAGACTACCGATACTCGAATTGCCAAGGACTAGAGACAATATATTTACATTAGAATGGCTTTTCACATATGAATGGGGTTTCCTACAAAATATTAAGGATAATATTTGCAATCATTCATTCATACATAGCTCAAAAAGAGAAAAATAAAATAACTGCTAATTTATTATAACCCATAATGAAATAACATTTACAAACAAAAAAAGGGAATCCAATTTAATTACACTTCAACCATCAAAAATTAAGTGTCCCAAATCAATAGGCAACACAAATGTTCATACCGCCCCTAAAAAGTGACATTTTCCTCAATGTAGGAGAACAACAACAATAAAACACAAAATGAAGGAGTAAGTTTAAGAATCCACCTAATGCACTCTGTGTTACAGTTATGTTGGGACTGAAGGGAGCTCAACTGTGCTAGGTCACCCTCGAATTCTCTAGGACTATTGTAGGGATGGCTCTACATATCCTGTGAACTTTCTTTCCCTTCCTGCCTTTATTTTTGCCCTCTTAGCTTCAAATTGGACAAATAATATCTTCTCTCTAGCCTTATCTTCCTTTGATTTGTGAGGATCCTCCATGGCCTCACGCTTATTCTTGAACATATTACCCTTAACCTTTATATGTAGGTGAAGGTATACATTTTTCCTTGAGTTGGCCATGGATATTTTGTTTTTTGGTGGCCATGTGAGGCCATAAGCCACCTCTCCTACTCGCTCAAGGAACTCAAAAGGTCCAATATTCCTTGGGCAAGGAATTCCCATTTTCTTCCCAAATGTCATCACACCTTTCATCATTGAAGGCTTCAACTATACTTGACCAATCAAGAAAAACTATCCAAAGGGTATGAGACAAAGATAATAAATGGAACTCAGAGAAAATTTTGGCGATTGGGGTTATTTTACCCGCAAAACGCATTCAACAAACAAAATGGCCATTGCCTAATTCAGTAGCAAGTAGAGTTCATGTAATGAACTGGTTTGTCATTTTTGGGCCTTATCTGTAAAAAATATTATTTTACCCTTTCATAAGTTATTTTGGGCCTACTTTGAACTATATACATTTTTTGCAACTGAAATTTGGAGTTTTAAAAATAAAAGTTTTGAGTTTTGGCAATTTTGGAAGCCTAAGTTGTTGAAAAAGTTAATTTTTATATCATTCTGAGTTTTGACTGTAAAATTATAGATCCATCAATTTTATTAGCTCCAAAACATCAAACTGGTCTATAAGAAGTTACATAAATGAATTCAGAGTTAAAAATAATTAGGCCCAAAAGTTGTGTTTTGAGTTGTTTCCAAAACCAAAGTTTGACTTTGGTCAACATTTGGATTTCAGAAGCTTGGATCTAACTTCAGATAGTTCCAATAATTTTGGATGGTGAAACTAAGATTACAAATAAGCTCGAAATATTTTTGGAGATGTCGAGGGCAGTTCTAGTTTTTTGAGTTTTAAACTAGTTTTATCGAGTTGCACTAGTAAATATGGCAAGGAGGCCTTGAAATCAATTTCTGATGATTTCATTGAGTCTGATTGTTGTTTCTGGTATGGATACATATTTTTTTTTGAAATTCTTATTCTAGATGAGTTTTGAGGGTCCATTCTAAGGAGGTAATTGGACTTGGTTATAGTTGGTGCAAATTTTCAGGTGAAGCCTCATTAATACACCACATTTGCATCCTGGGTTCCGCAGTCACGGAGGAGCACCTATTTCTTATCCATATTCGTGAACAAGGGTTTCGCGTTCATGGAAAGTGTTGCTTACTCTTTGTGTTACTAATCTAGTTTCTCATTTGCAGAGCATTGTTGGATCCTAAAACTTTGCATTTGAGGGACCCCACCCACATTTGCAGAGTATATTTTATTGAACAGTTTTCAAACCAAGAGTCACTATTATTACTCCATTTTCAAACTTTAAAAGCATTTGGGGAAATTTTGAAGAAAGATTTTTGAAGGATATTTTTTGGATAAGTATTTCTAACACTATTCTAATTATTTTCCATATGTTTTACTTTAATTTTGCCTTAAATTTCATGATTTTGAATTTCCAAAATTGGGCATTTTTAGACCATGATTTCTAAGCTTCAAAGGTTGATTACTCATTCATTTTAAACTTAATGTTTATGGGATTTTCACCCAAGGACTTCATTTTTCATGTGGAACTTAATTCTAAAGTTAATTTTTAGATTCGAGAACTTTACATTTTAGCTCTTATTTTGATCACTTTGCCCCTAAGCCTAATTGATGTCAATATGGGTATCAAAATACTCATCTTGATACATTATATCTATTATTGATAGTGGTTGATCGATTCAGAGATTATTTTATGGATTGAGTTGATTGAAATCTTGTCCAAGTGTTGTTTCGACATTGAGGTAGGTTTCGCTAACCCTTTTGGGATTAGATTAGACTTATTAATCATATTTATGTAATAGTTGTGAGATCTAGATTGAATCATAAGTAGATACATTGATATATTGGACTATTGATGGGAATATGATCTCGGTTATGCCAAAACAATATGTAAATTGTGATCCTATTGATAAATGAAGATGAGATCTTGGGAATTGAGATCATTTGGGAGATTTTGTGGTAATATGAGACTTGTGATATCAATTGGGTAATTGTGGTAATTTGGATGGCTTATAAGGTATTTATGAGCATCATGGGTATATTTTTGGATGAGTAAGGTCTGACATTAGTGATATACTTCATATTAGGATGAGTAAGGTCTGATATTAATGATATACTTGCATAATTGGAATGGGTGAGATCCAGTATTATTGATATTCTTGACAATTGATATAATTATAATGATCTGAGATATGATGACAATTTGAGCACTAGTT
>JBCEWC010006642.1:0-22703 GCA_038996855.1 Solanum aculeatissimum | reverse complement strand
AGCTTCCGCGTTTCCGAACCGATGATGAGTGTAATGATGCTATGATGGCTTGATCGAGGATCTTCGGGTCCTCTTTCGCCATGTCATATCTAGGCCCCCTATCCGGGGCGTGACAACAACACACTCATGTCATAATCCTTTAGTAGCTCAAGCCACCTCCTTTGCCTAAGGTTCAAGTACCTTTGGCTAAACACATAATGCAAACTTTTGTGGTCAGTGAATATATCAATATGCACCCTATAAAGATAGTGACACCAAATCATTAAGGCAAATATAACCACCGCCAATTCAAGATCACGAGTTGGATAGTTTCGTTCATGAACCGTTAGTTGTCTAGAAGCATATTCTATGACTTTGTCATGTTGCATCAAAATACATCCCAAACTAATATGTGAGGCATCACAATAAATCACAAACCCATTCGGGCCTTCTAGAAGGGTCAAAATAGGGGTCGATGTAGGATGAGCCTTTAATATTTGAAAACTTATTTCATACTCATCAGACCATTGAAACTTTACCTTTTTTTATCAACTTGGTCAAAGGTGATGCAATAGATGAAAATTCCTCTACAAACATTCTATAATGCCCAACCAAGCCCAAAAAGATACAAAAATCATAGGAGACAATGGTCTAGGCCAATTCTTCACCAACTCCAATTCTTTGGATCAATCATGATACCATCACCACAAATAATATAACCAAGAAATGCCACGAACCCCAACCAAAACTCACATTTGTCGAATGGTTGCTTGTCCCTAAAAGTTTGCAAGACGATCCTCAAGTGACCCCTATGCTCCTCTTTCACTTTGTGAATAAACCAATATGTCATCAATAAACACTGCTACAAATATGTCAAAGTATGATTTGAAAATCCGATTCATTAAGTCCACGAAGATAACGGGAGCATTAGTCAATCCAAATGACTTAACCAAAAACTGTCGTCTTGGGAATGTCACACTCCCTCACTCTCAATGGTGATAATCAGATCAAAGATTAATTTTGGAAAAGTAACTTGCCCCTTGGAGTTGGTCAAACAAATCATCTATTCTCATATAGGATACTTATTCTTTATAGTAACTTTATTCAATTGTTGGTAGTCTATATACATGTGAAGGGACCCATCCTTCTTCCCAACAAACAACATGGGAGTAACCCATGGTGAAATATTTGGCCTTATGAAACCTTTGTCTGACAAGTCTTTCAATTATTTCTTCAACTCCTTAAATTTCACGGGGCCATTGGTAGAGAGAAATAGAGATAGGTTAGGTATTGGGAAGAAGATCTATGCCAAGATCAATTTTTCTTTTGAGAGAAATATCGAGAAAGTCATCGAGAAAGACATTGAAAAATTCATTCACAATAGGGACCGACTCAAGAATTGTGATTTCAGAATTTGTATCCCTAACCCGTACTAGATGATAGATACATCCTTTAGAAGTTATTTTTTGGGCTTTTAGACAAGAGATGAATTGACCCTTAAGTACCAAATCACTGTCCTTCCATTCAAGAACCAACACATTAGGAAATTAAAATTTGATCATATGAGTTCGATAATTAATAGAAGCGTAAGAAGCATATAGCCAATCCACACAAATAATGATATCAAAATCGGTCCTGTCAAGTTCAACAAATCATACAGAATTATTTTATGGAAGACTGACATGGGATAATTTTTGTAGTCTCTTTTGGCTAGGACTGAACCATCAATGGGGGTATAAATCAAAAAAGGCTCTAACAAGACTTAAGGAGACACGTCAAATCTTATGGCAAGGTAAAGAATAACAAAAGACAAATTAACACCCATATCAAGTAAAATATATACATCAAAGTCAAAAACTTGCAACATACTCATAACCACATTAGGAGACTCCTCAATATGTTGCTTAACATGAAATGCATAGAACCTATTATTGCGTTGGC
Source organism: Solanum aculeatissimum (assembly GCA_038996855.1). Taxonomy (NCBI): domain Eukaryota; kingdom Viridiplantae; phylum Streptophyta; class Magnoliopsida; order Solanales; family Solanaceae; genus Solanum; species Solanum aculeatissimum. The sequence goes on along the minus strand of JBCEWC010006642.1, from coordinate 20,783 downwards.
CACTACCTTGTTGAGCTTGTCCATTTGAAGTAGCTTGACCTTGAGGCAAACCTTATCTTCCATTATTTACACGACTAGGAAAGTTAGATATATTGTCCCCTATTTACCATACCTATAACAAGCACTATACTAATCAAACAATTACTCCCATGGTTCCTTCCATACTTGGAATACTTAGTAAAAGTAGGTCCACTGGAATTAGCACCTCTACCTCGGACCTTAGGGTTGGGCACCCTATATTTGTCAAATCTTTGGCCTGAAGCTTGAGAAGAACCTTGCCCTTGGAATCTTTCGCCTTGGTGAAAATAGCCATTATCACCACAGGATTTAGATTGTGAAAATCCACTTTCAAACTAAGTTCTCTTAGACTTTCTCATCTTCTTTTCTTTTAACTTCTCCCCTTTAATTTTCTCAACATATGTCATGAGTATAGAAATGTCCATCTCCTTAACAAGCACAATAGTTTAGCATTATTTCACTACCAAGTTAGATTCTCACGAAATAACCTTACTCATTCGGGCATAGGTGTTGGCTACCAAGAAGGAGCATACTTAGATGACTTTGTGCACTTGAGGACGTACTCCCTCATACGCATACTTCCTAGCTTGAAGGTTGATAAACTCCATCATTTTTCCTCCCCCAATTCAAGTGGGAAGAAGCAATCAAGGAATGCAACTTTGAAAACCTCCTAACCTATGGGACCTTCATCTACTCTTTCGGTCTTCCATTGATTGTACCACACTTAAGGAACACCCTTGAGTAGGTAGTATGCCAATTCTACCTTCTCTTTCGATGACACCCCCATAATAACAACCACCTTATACACCACATCAATAAAATCTTGTAAATCCTCATCCACTTTAGAACCATGGAACTCGGAAGGGTTCATTCTCACAAAGTCTCACACTTGATGCTAGAGTAGCCACATTTGTAGGAGCCATCACACTTTGGTTCACTTGGTTGCTCATTGCTTGTGCAAGCATAGAAATGGTGGTTCGAAACTCTACATTGGTCATTTGATTATCTAGACAATCATTAGGAACTTGAGGAACCGGAGGAGTTTTGTCCTCATCAACATTGTCTCCCCTTTGAATCGATGCTCTTCGTGGAGGCTTTTTCTAAGAATCACAAAGAATAATCATTAGAGAGGAAGTCTTCGAGTACACTATATTGTCCAACATAGATCATGAAATAAGTGAAGATTTCCTAAACACTTCATAGCTTCCTACTCATAGATGTGGCATGATTTACACCCATGAATATGATTTTACTTGACACAATATGTTGGACTGCCCAGGACACAACAAAACCTTATGCTTTGATACCAAGTTTGTCATAACCAAAGCTAGAATCTAGGTATTACACAACGAATAGGATCCTCGTAGAAACCCCAACTAATCCTATTAGCATAACAAGCATACATGTGGTAAAGAAATAAAGTAAAAACTTATAAGAAATACAAGAAACATAACATGGCATAGATAAGTAAGACGACATAGACTTTATACATAATCCAACATGTCTCTAAATGTAATGTAGGCGGGGGCTATGGACATATTCCTAGTTCAACCTCAAAAGTAGCAAAATGGTATAGTCTCAAGTATCAATAGATATCAAATAACATAGGGTAGAGTATCACTAGGCTTGCCCTCAAAGCATGAGGACTCACTAACAATCTTCAAGTAATAGCCAAAAACTAGCTATGTGGATGAGGAGCAAAATAATTGTCCATCCCTACTTTATGACATAATATAGGTAAAGAGTATGCATTAGTACGTTTGAATGTACTAAGTATGTAGGCAATGCAATGCAAATTAAATCATATAGTGCAAATGACCAAGTAATTATCATGACATGGAGAGTGTTTATGTAACGACCCCCAGTTTAGGAGCCTTGAATGCAGAAAAGTTGGGCAGAAAATAACCTGCAGTCAGACTTATGGGGGTGACTTTTGGCCCATAAGTGCACATACGACCCATAGGTTGGTTCTTAGAACATGAACTTTAGGAATGGGAAAAAGTTTCCAAGTGTGGGGTAACCCACTGACCAAGTGATGACCTGTAGGGTAAGTTATGGTCCATAGATAGGTTTGTGAGTGGGACCCTCAACCATGAAGGAAATTTGGAGTTTGCTGAGAGGTGACCTACGTGTTACAGATGGCTCATGAAATACGATACGACCTGTATGATGCTTCATAGAATGAGTCCAAGAGAAATAAGAAAAATGGCCAAGTGTGGAAGGACTCTACGAGTCCAACCACAACCCGTAGGTAATTTCATGGCCCGTAACAAGGCTTCATGGTTTTGGGTCCAGCAAAGTCAGTTTTTAGGAATTTCATATGTGATATTAGACAAAAGGGACCTACGACCCGTGGATCGACTTACGACCCGTAATCGGGGTTTCATAGGTTGAATTTGGTAGTTTTAATGAGGGACAGTTTGGTAAATTCCATCAATCCTATTCCTAAACTATGTCATTTTTAGGTCGAAAAGGGGTCCTAAATCAGCCTTAAAGTTCTAAGAAGCTCCATTCTCTCCATTCTCTCAACTCTCAAAATTCTCTAAGGCAAAAACTCTCGAGAAATAGGCAAAGCAAGAACTAAGGTTTCCAAATTCTTCCCCAAAGGCTACAAATTTGTTTCTTTCCAGTTTTCCTAAGGTATGTGAGTTCATTTATGGGTGTCCTTCCACCCATAAAGTTCCTTTTTAAGTAATTTACCTTTTCTTTAAGTTCCATTAAGGTATATGCATACTTATGTTATTTTCATGATATTTTAAGTTATTAAATGCTATTCATGATACCTTATGATTATTTTACTAAGTATATATGTATGTTTTGAGCTATTGATGATGACTCCATGATGGAATTTTGATGTCGCTCAGGCCATACCTCATTTTGAGATAAAATGGTCATCAAGTAATTAACCTAACCAAGGTTAGGATCATTTCCACGAGGAATAAGGTAGACTCAAGACTTACTTCAATGCAATTCGAGAGTGATTAACCTACTTATCTCCCAAGGAAGGGGGGTTTTATAAAGTAAAATAACTAGTACTAAACTAATACAAGTGATAGAAAATCAGTAGAAAAGCTAACTAGGGTGATATATTCCCCATGAATCCCTAACTTGGTATTATCGGATAAATGTAACCTTTTCTGGTGTGTAGGTGTAGGATAGTAAGTTGGGTTCATCTAAACCTATGATCAAGTGAATGGGTGAATTTCATCATGAAACTTGATCAGTCTCCATAATGTGACATTACTAACTCTTACTTTTTATCCCGGTACAACCTCCCCTTAATCCAATTTGGTTGATTAGACGAGAAAAAAGCTCTATCGAAACTTGTTAATTACCCATTTTCCTATTCATTACTTCCTTGATCAGGAAAGTAACACTAAGCTAGTTCTAACATTGGCCACCCATTAAAAAGCATTTAAGGTGAATGGGTTAAATAATACAACCTAGAACACCTTTAAAGAATTACACAATATCTAATTTTACCTTATTAGTTCATGATGGTTCCCACAACCCTAGTTGTGGATTTAGCTATGCATGATCTATGTAATTGCAGAAATTATGAAGAAGAGCAACATAATTAAACACTTAGTCAAATAGATTTGAGAATATAAAATCCAACTCTTCAATAGAAATCAAATCTCGAATCAAGAACATACCAAATTGTTTTTCTAACACTAAGAGTACCAAAATATGAAGAACTAGGTTAACTCTCTCCAACCTCCTGAAAAATAACCTAAAAATCTATTTATAATAAGTAAAATACAAAGTCAAAATGAATTAGAAAAATTGTGTCGGCAAACTTTATGGGACCTTTCACGACTCGTATACCACTTCATGACCTGTAGATCGGTGTTTCATGGACTCTGGCAGTGTTCCAAAGATAGATTTTACGAGACCATTCCACGAGTCGTGTAAGATTCCACAGCTCATGGGAGGTTTTATCTGATGACTTTCCTGTACCTCTCCACTTTCTGATCCTAAGGGTACGACCATCACTCAACGACTTATATATAATGGTACGACTCGTAATTCCTCCTCATAGAGTTGACTACAAGTTTGCACCCCTCACTAGAATTTATACGAAACCAACTTTATAGCTCGTGAACTCCTCCATGTCCCATAGAGGGTTCCTTGGATCTCCAAAAATCAACAACTTCAGCATATTTTTCCCAAAGCTTTGGCAACACTGTAATCATGCAAAACAAACACAAAACACCATCAAATCTACTAACATCACTCTGAGAAAACAAAAAATTTCAAGTTTTAAGCATCAAAAGTGTTGTCTTTTAATAGCACATCAACACTTTCAACTTAAAATTATTGCTTGTCCTTAAGCGACGAACTCAATCTATATAAGAAAAGACACACATAATTTAATCCAATGGCACATACTTTATCAAAATCAAACACAGACACCCACACCTCTTTTCAAACACATTTCAGATAGCTATCAAGCGACCAACATAGACCAAAACATATAACAATGCAACTATGATAAGTTAAGCAGTCACAAAGAAGCAACAATCACTGACCTAGTTGCATAACAACGATGCAATAAAAGTGCCCTCACAGAAAGAGGTCCCATTTTCACTCGAAATGAGATTTTAAAATTCAATGCTCGGGATGATACTAGATCACTCACTCTCACAAAAGATATTCAAATATTATGATCAATACCATATGCTTGCCCCTATACTCATGACTGACACTTCAACTAGTTAGATTAGGATCACTTTAGGACATTCTAGACTTGTATCGTAGGCTCAAGGGGATTCAGTATGATACTTTAGAAGCATAGTGACTAATGACCCTCCTTAACACTGCATTTTCCTACACTTTTTCCCAACCAACCTATTTTGAACCTTTTTTAGGGTGCCTTTGACTCAATTTTCACACAGTGCCTTTATTTTTTCACAATTTCTCTTTTTCTTTTGTTTTTAGCACTGATTAGGCATTTTCAAGTTTTTCTTGCACCCTTTAATCAATTTTCTTCCTTTTTGGATTACTAGTTTCCCCCCATATTTTGTGACGTCTCCTTACACTAGCCACCCTCAACTTAGGCTTTTAGCCTGAGTTAAGGTTCACAATATCCAACCTCAGAACCAGGGCCACTTTTGGTAGCCACTCTCAACTTAGGATTTTGGCCTCAGTTGAGGTGCACAATGTTCAAGGAAAGACCAAGGCCAATTTTGGGATTTATCATTATTGAGGGCGAGGTTACTTAGATCTTTACAAAGAAAAAGGTCAATTTCAGGCTCAAACACAGGGATCAAGGGATACATCAAATATTTGGTTGGTCATTTCAGGCTAAGTGGACTATTAAGAACAATGGCCTAAGATCTTCTCCTAACCAACTAATCTACAGTCTAGTTAGAGTAACAGGGTAAGTTCTAAATTGAAAGATAGAAATGAATCAATAATTAAGCTTACTCACTGATAGCACTGCTTACATGTCAACACAAACTTACCAGATCATGCTTTTTATCACAATTATACCTAACCTATCAGAACAAGCACTGTCAAACAGCTAATCCTGCATGGTTGCTATCAAGTCTACCTAAACATAAAAATTTGGTGGGTATCATTTTTCAACAAAACATGCTATGCCATAGATATAAGTACTATATGCTACCAATACTACCTAAACATCCTAAACATATCGGTTCAATAAAAAATAAATATTCGCAGGGAAAAAGAACATAAACAAGAAAACCCTTTGGAATAAAAAATTGGGATAATTATTGGCCAAGGCTACTCAGACTTCACTGAGGCCGATAACTACCCACACCCCATTGAAAAGGTTGTGCATTATCCCCAATGCACATAAAATATCATATAAAGAAAACTGGGGTCAAAAGTAAAAATACCTGGGCGCCTAAACACCTTTCTCAGTCTGACTCTGTCCACCCTCCATATCCCTGGTGGACTCCTCAACTGTCAGAGCATGGCCGAAGGGTCCAGTACCCCTCCATTTATCGTTCTCATGAGCTACCCACATCTCCTAATCCTACCTCAATCTCACATGGGTATGATTTAGCTCCTACTCCTCTGTCAGCCCCGTATCAAAGCGCACAACATCAACTTTATCCATGCGGGGCCTTTTCCTGAGGGAAGGCTCCTGAGCGAAAAGATCAACCATCGGCTCCTCTAGCATAGTCAGTGGGACATCAACTGGGATTGCCAATGCTTCAGCCATCTAGGACCAAAGTTGCCGAATCTCCATCTAGACGGTCGTCATATCGATGGGCCTCGCTGTGTTGAGGCTAAGTTATACTTACCTCTCAAAAGCATTCATGTGGGCATCCACGGGACTAGGACTCTCTCGGATTGCTGAAACCATGTATGCCTGAATACAGGTCTCCTTATCAGAGATAACCTGGCGGACCCAGGGCCTCAACTACTACAATAATTAAGTCATTTGTGACTCAGTGTGGTCCTGTCGCTGTGCCAGGGCATGCCTACAGGTGCTGAAGTAGATGTTGTGGCTGCTGGGGCAGGAATATCAATAGTGGGGCCCTTGTCCACATCGGTCTCAGCTTGTGGGGTCCCCTCAGTAGTAGGTGCACCAGCAGTAGATGTCTCAGGCGGTGGAACTAGGGCAAACATCACTGCTATCGATATTGGTGGTCTCGGTGCCCGCTGAAGTGCAATCAAATTATCCTTATCCTTGATCAGGCTGGTATAAAAAGTGCGTTGAACCTCTACTAGTAAGTCCACATGGTGTAAAATCCTCACCCCCGTCGCTAAACATAGTCGATGAATAAGGCATGGGAAGGGGATAGTCACAGACCTCTTTAGGGTCACCTCGTGAATCTTCTCTGAAATTAGTGCGACCCCAATCAATAACATAACCAGCTAAGATGTTAGCTACTAAAACAACACGGTCTGATGCCAATGTATTATCTGCAAGCATCAGCCAGATCCACGATCAAATTACCATCCACGAGAATTTGGCAAGAAACCTGAGAGAGGCCTTCACTGTAGGCTCTACTGATATGGCTATCCATGTGGGGTCGGGCCCCTATGCCGTGATCTGGTTAGCAACCTATCTTATCAACGTTGATCTGCGCTCAGGGTACCTCATCACGCGCAAGTCTTGTGTCTGCCCCACTCTGTGATCAAATTATGTTATGGATTTGGGAGCAAAGAACTCGGGTCCAAAAAGCATCTGGCAAATGGTTTCCTCTGAGATGTCCACCTGTCGGCCTCTTATTATCACCTTGTACAATCTCAGCTGGGTGAGAGGCTTCTTCCCCTTAGGAAGAGAGTTATGTACTATGGCAGCAAAAGAGGCGAAAAACTCTATGATCAACACTAGTGAATACCTCCCTAAGGGCACTGCCAGCCATTGGATCCTATACCTAGAAATAGTGTCCTTGATCCCTTGGACATTGTCGAGTCCTATAGTGATAAATCGTGGCTCCTCAAAGATGGAACGATTAGGTCGACCATGCTCATTCTTCTAGATGTCCTCCTGATAGATGGTCTACATGCCGTTGATACACCATTTGTTTGCCTGTGCATTCTGTGATGAGTATGATGCTCGAGGGCCTGAAGAGGATGTTGAGACTGACCCCTCCTCTGATCCAGAACTGTACTCTCTCTTGAAAGAGGTCATATATATTTTGTTGCTGCTGACCCTCTCACCTTCCTCGTTAGACTGGGGAAGGCGTACCACAATCGCCTGCGTGGTATCCTGCCTAGTAGTAGCCCAAGTATATCATGGCTCGACCTTTAGATCAGGCTAAATGTTGAGATCCTCTACAAATCCAATAGGCTCGGAGGCATGCTGAAAATCTATAGGCTTATCATGCAGGCGATCCCTCATGACCCTGATATCATCCTCCTTTGGTCGCTTATCTATGGTACCTACAAAATACATATTCACGAAACCAATTAGTCACATTAATTGAAAATCAAAACTGGACTAGAACAATAAAGGTCTACGAGAGCCATTTTACGAGTCATAGAGTGATCTACGAGTTGTAAGGACTCTCGTGGATATAGTGTTCAGTAATTCTAAGCTATTGGAATTGTATCTACGAGACTAGATACAACTCGTAGAGTATTCTACAAGTCATGGAGTGGGTCATAGAGGTAATTCTAAATTTAGGTTATCACAGGTGAAACTCTATGAGACCTATCTACGATTCGTGGAACAATCCACGACTCATAGAAGGTCTCGTCTTATGGGGTCCCTAAAATCTTTAGTCTCTGGGACTTTTTATGAGGGGTAACTATGGTTCGAGGATTGATCCATGGCCCATAGAAAACCCCCGTGACTTCTTCCATACCCTAATTTTTAGTCAAGTTCATCACATGAGTTCCTACGACCCATTGTTTCTACTAAATCAAACAACACTGAAGCAAAACATACACACCACCTAACTTAGCACACAATAACCTATCCATATATATGTATTACTTTCAAAACAACCCCATCGATAGTGATCTAGCATGAAATCCTAATGGTTCAACCCTTAGTTTGAATTTTTAGCAACAACAACAATTTCATCTGACTACCTGACAAATATTAAATCAATTCAATTCATTTCGATGACATTTATATTATTTGAACATAAAAATAACTACCTAGACATTTTTCGATCTACTATTTCAATCCTAACCTAGGTAATCACATCAAATCATGATAAAATACATAGATTAGAATTTCTTTAGTCTAACAAATAACATAAAACTCCTACCCAATCCAGAATCAACCATGATTCACATTTAAAATCAATAAATTTAGATTTTAGGAACCGAAAACTTACCAAGTTTAGTGTTGATTAGGTCGAAATTAACTTGGGAGATAGAGGGAAGCCAAAACCCTAGGGGGAAGGTCTATAGGAATACTTACCAAAAAATGACGTGGGTGTTGGAGGGGTTGGTCGGACCGATATGGTGGTAAGTTCATAGGGTCAATTTTGGGAAATTTTTATTAAAAGTGGGGTCAAAATTATTTTGACCCCAAATACGTCCTGTAAGAAGGTTTTGTAGATTATCTTTGACACTTAGTCATATACTGGAAAACTTACCTGGGGTCCATAAGTCCTATTTACGACCCATATTCTATTTTACAGATCATAAAGTTGGCTCGTGGAATGGACTAAGTTTTGCTCACTGGACCATTCTACGAGCTGGTAGACAGGTCGTACAATGTAGTATGACCCGTGTAGTTAATCATAGAATCATATTTTTAGCCCAAAATGTCTGATTTGGTCTTACACCTGTAGAACCTGCACAAACACATTGTTACTCTATATGCCACCAATCTAATGTCGATACATTACAAGTGAACAAAACCAAAAACAACTAACATAAAATAAAATTAAACTACCTACAAGTCCAAAAGCAAAACAAAATTACTACTATTACACAATATCTTGGGTTGCTTCCCAAGAAGCGCCTGATTTATTGTCGTAACACAACATGGACTATCTGATTACTTAGACTTTATTAATAGCCCAAAACTCCATCTTTAGTTCATCTGACCTCTTCATCGACTAACAGACATTGAAGGTGACTTCCTCATCGTTTAATCTAAACTTTAGCAGGCCTGATTTTATATCCACTAGGGCTCACCCAGTGGCTAGGAAAGGCCTCCCCAAGATGATTGAGACTTCAAAATCAACTTTGCTGTCTAGGATCACAATAGGCTTCTTCATCATGCGGTCAACCATCAATAATCTCATGCTTGTAGGGGTAGGGGTTGCCAGACCAAGCTTCTTGAAAATCCCAAGGGGTATCAAGTTTATACTAGTACCAAGTTCACATAGTTCCCTTGCGTACTCCATATCACCTATGGTGCAAGGGATGGTAAATGCTCTTGGGTCTTCTCGTTTCTACACCAAGGACCTAGTTGAAATTGCACTGCAATGCTAGAGATCTTGTGAAAGCTCCTGGATTATAGTACACTTCTTTGTGACCATATCCTTCATGAACTTCGCGTACCCAGGTATCTTCTCCAATGCTTTAATCAATGAGATGTTAACAGAGAGTTGCTTCAATATGGAGAGAAAGTGTTTGAACTTACCTTCCTCTTCCCTTTTCTTCAATCTTTGAGGGAAATAAGAGGGAGGTAGAGTAATTCATCTCAACTATTTTAGCTCTACATTACTTTCAACATTCTCATCACGCAAATCACTATCATCCATTGGCATTGGAGGGTTGATGGTTGTAACAACCCAAAATTTTTCAAAAACTCCTTATGGTTGGCCTTATATGATGTAATACTGGTCATGGTGTAGTTTTGGCAGCCACTGGTTGAGTTTAAGTGGCCGAACGCAAAACGGGTTAGTTGGTGGCCTAGAGGGACAATTTGGGCAGTGTACTTCAAACTTCCATCACTTTTGATGCAGGTAAAAGAGTGTGGTCTTCTATATATAAAATCAAAGATCTTTGCGTTATCTTCTCAATTCAACTATTTTCACTCAATTCGGAGTTCAGATGAGGAAGTTATGGCCTAAACAGTGGGACTGCCTGAAATTCAAAAGACGTTGGAGATAGGCTCTGAAAAGTGACTAAGGGCAGGGATACGGTCCATGAAACTTGTCACGGTCTGTGAGGGGTGTCATATAGAGGTCCAGTGAGCTAGGGGTGTCCAGGAACCACCCCATGAGACAAGTCCTAAGCCACGGACCCCTAAATGGTCTGTGTTCACTTGGACGGTCTGTGGGACTGTCCCGTCAAATGGGACAGTGGCTAGCCTAAATGGCTAAGGGAGGGGTCACTATACCATGAAACAGTCTGTTGACCTTCAGACGGTCCGTGAGAAGGGGTCGTCAAGTGTTCCAAAAAGTCCTCCGAGAATTCGCATTGAGAATTGGCTAAGTGTGGTGTGATGGAAGGTGAGACGGTCTGTGAGGTAGGTTCACGGTCACTGTAGCAACCGAGTGATCCCGTGTCCAGTGAAAAGTTACGTTTTATTAATGGTAATTCATGATTTAACATTTTCTTAAGCCTCCTTTTGGTATTTTAAGGTCTCCTAAACCCTTAAATGAATCCCCAAACCCTCATTCATCTATTCAAACTCTCCTACACTCTCTTTAGAAATTCTAAAACTCTCTTGGCCTCCATTGAAAAAAGCTTGAAGAATTTGGAGAAGACATTCTTGACCAAGTTTGACCTTGCAATTAGTTGGTGAAATTAAGATATGTAGGACTTGATTCAAGGATCCTCTTTCATCCTTGAAGACCCTATGAACCCTAACGCTTTAAATTTGATTTTAAGCTTTCAGTTAAGTTATGGGTTCTTCCGATATTGTTGTAGATTAGTTTTGGGACTTGAGTGCTGTAGCTTTTAGGTGATTTAAACATCATTTTAAACTTGAATTCATGGATGATTATTGAAACCTTTATTGATCAACTTGCATGTCCCTTTTCATGATTCAATTAAGCATGGGTAACTTGTATTATGACGTATTCATGGATTTCTACATGTTTTAAGATAAATTATCTTTCAAATTGTGAAACTAAGTTTGAATTCCTTTACCTATGGTCTTGATCTTTATTCATGGCATATGCATAATTATGGTTATGGTGAAACTCTTTATGAAACTCATGTTTTGTATGTTATGACAAGTTATGTAAAGGCTTGTGATCACATAGTTCTCTGTTATGGCTCTATGAACATTCTCGGTGCTTGTACCACTCTGTTATGATAAGTTCCAAGGCTTGATATGATAAACTATATAGATGAGCTACTCTTATTGCATTGACAAGATATGATGATGAAATGTTTTGTAAACTTTAGATAGCCTTTGGCTTAAGCATGAACATGATTTGAACAATTGTTTCATTTTGACTAAGTATGCATGTTTTAAAAGTGAATGTAAGTCTTCCGATGTAAATGTTGCATGTACCTATACGTATTCCCATGGGATGAGACTTAGTACCGAGGGATTGGAGTCAGGGTGGACTATCTTCACAGGGTCTATACTCCTTTTCGTCAAACCATGTGCCACCATGGGTTAATTCCCTATCTAGGGAACTCTGTCATGTTTCCCCTTGTTTAAGGGTGTTAGGGTACTACTTGGCAAGTAGTACGGATTCGGGTAGTGGCTCACTCGGGTCTTTTCATTTTGTCGATTGAGGTTACATCCTCGATATACATATATGATCATAGGATTTCATCTCATGCATCATGGCATAACATCTTGTTATATTACTCTTTGGCTACGTGCATCCCTTTCGTATCACTTGTCCCCTTGACATGTTGCTTGGTCATACTATACTTGTCATATTCATTGCATGCCCACATACTTAGTACTTAATTGTGCTAACCCATATTTTTGTCTACATGTTCTAACCATGTAGGGACCGAGGACGACATCTACATTCTACCGGAGTACGGTTGATATCTTGTTGAAGATTTGCTAGTGGTGAGCCCTCTTGTTCAAGGGCAATAGCCACCGTCTATCTACCACTTAATTTAATGTATTTACTTTCTATTGACTCGAGGGTGAGCCTCAAACTTGTCGAGGCCCCGCTCATCTATGTAGAGGCATTGTTAGATAAATCTATATTCTTGTACGTTTGGCTTGTATGTTGAACCTTTGTTATTTAATATGATGTTATTTAGCTTGTCTCATGATCATGTTCTCGTGTTATGATATTGACTTGCATGATGGGCATTGTGAATGACTATGTGCTTATGTTAAAAGTCCCATTATCCTGGTGTACTCCCATAGTGGAAATCCTATTTCCTCCTTGTCCTTAGAGATTATTGCTATGTGATACGTGAAAGCATGCTTGTCCTATTCCCGTGATTATCCCCATAGCTTGAGTCCCAAGTCCCCAACTCCTTAGAACTTACGTGTTATGTGCTTAGCTTCCGCGCTTTCGAATCGATGATGTGTGTAATGATGCTATGATAGCTTGATTGAGGGTCTTTGGGTCCTCTTTCGCCATGTCACATCTAGGCCCTCTATCCAGGTCGTGACAATGGTTTGTCTCCCACTATGAGTTTTAATATCCATACACTACCTCTCATTCTTCGAATTTTGCACTGTGTTACTAGGCGGTGTGCCTTTCTGGCGCTTGTTGAGTTGGGTTGACATTTGACCAAATTGTTTCTCTAGCTACTTGATCGCCACAGAGTGAGACTCGATCTTTTGGTTGATACTAAAGATGTCTGATTTCATCCCCTTAAGCATCTCATCCTATGTGTCAACTTATTTTAACAAATGGTGAAATATCTCTTTAACTCGAGATGTGCCAGCTCCAGAATCTCGATTGTGCGGTGGGACATATGGACCAGCTCTGAAACTATCTCTGCTACCGTAATCAACATCTCTATATTGGCACATATTTCTTTCATCGTAGCCTCCTCTGTTGTTGTCTCTGAAGGTGCCATCTCTCCCATAATTCTGACCTTAGTTTCCCTGCCCTTAGCGCCAATAGTCCTGGTTGGACCCTTGGGCATTGGGCTGGAAACCCGCCACCTGATTAGTAACAAAACATGAGTCCTCCTCATAATAGGGTTCCTCATATATAGGTTGTCATGAAGGCTGATGAGTTACAATATTTACACACTCTAAGCTCTATTTCATCAATAACTCCACATTGGTATTGATCCACACAAGTTTTTACATCATTTCCTCGCTTGCTTGTATCTGCGCCTGAGTAGTGCTAACTGAGAATGAGCTCCTAGTGGTAGTCGTATCCCTCGTTCCCCATGCACAATTTTTTTGACCACTCTTTCTAGCCTCTTAACAATCTCCTGGAATTGATGAGCTATGAATGAACCTCACATGATAGTGTCAGCCACTGCTTGGCCATTCATTTCAAGGGAATTATGGAAGATCTCCACCAGGGCTTTATTAACAATTTTGTGGTCAGGAACCCGTCTCTAACACTTAGTGAACCTCTCTCACGTGGCTCCCTATGTAATCACCAAGTAGTTGCTTAAAGTTATTGATCTTTGACTTGAGCTGCAATATTTTGGAGATAAGGAAGAACCTTTCCAAAAAGGCTCTTTACAGTTGGGCCCAACAGGTGATCGAGCTTTGTGAAAGCTTAGATATCCATAACGTTGCATTACCTGTAAGCGAGAGTCCATGAAGCCCAACTACATCCATAGAAAGGTTTTGATTTCCCATAACACTCGTACAAACAAACACAACATTTTGTAGATGGCTATGTGGATCCTTTGATGGTAGGCCTATGAATATCCTATGGTTCTGCAGCATCTGTAATAGACCACTTGACACGATGAACTTAGTGGCATCCGACAGTGGAGGTAACACTAAGCTTCTGTGACATCCATTGCCATAGGGTCAAGCCAATATTGGTTCCATTCATGTGTTGTGACTAACAAAACAAGTGGCTGTGGATTGAGTGGAGGTAGGTTGTCATTGTTATTGTTTGGATTCAGTGCTGCATTAATTGCATTCTCCTGAGCCATCCTTCTTAGCGTTCTCTGGATCTCTGGATCAAATGGAGTCAAGAGATTGCCTTGGATCCAAGTGTTGTGCATACACTACACCTACACACTAAAATAAAACAAAAACAACAAGAAATGTAAAATTAGGGAGATAAAGATTAATCCCTAAATTACTTGAACTAAACAAGTCTAGCCGTAGTCCCCGACAACGGTGCCATAATTTGTTTATTGTCGTTCAAGCCACACCTCCTTTTGAGGTAAAACGGTTATCAAGTAATTAACCTAACCAAGGTTAGGATCGTTCCTAGTAGGAATAAGGTAGACTCAAGACTTAATTCAATGCAATTCGAGAGTGATTAACTTACTTATCTCCCAAGGAAGTGGTGTTTTATAAAGTAAAATTAACTAGTACTAAACTAATGCAAGTGATGGAAAATTAGTAGAAGATCTAAATTGGGTTATGTGTTCCCCATGAATCCCTAACTTGGTATTATCAAATAAATGTAACCTTTTCCGGTGTGTAGGTGTCGGATAGTAATTTGGGTTCACCTAAACCTATGATCAAGATAATAGGTGAATTTCATCATAGAACTTGATCAGTCTTCATGATGTGACATTACTAAGCCTTACTTTTATCCCATTACAACCTCTCCTTAATACAATTTAGTTTATTAGATGAGAAAAAAGCTTTATCGAATCCTGTTAATTACCCCTTTTCCTATTCATTACTTCCTTGATCAAGAAAGTAACACTAGGCATGTTCTAACATTGGCCACCTGTTAAAAAACGTTTAAAGTAAAGGCGTTATTTAATATAGCCTAGCACACCTTTAAGGAATTACACAACATCTGATTTTATACCTTTAAGGAATTACACAACATCTGATTTTATCTTATTAGTTCATCATGGTTTCCACAACCCTAGTTGTGGATTTAGCTATGCATGATCTGTGTAATTGCAGAAATTATGAAGAAGAACACCATAATTAAACACTTACACAAATAGATTTGAGAATATAAAATCCAACTCTTCAATAGAAATCAATAACACACCAAATTATTTTTCTAACAATAAGGGTACAAAAATATGAAAAACTAGGTTAACTCTCTCCAATCTCCCCAAAAATAACCAAAAAACCCTATTTATAATAAGTAAAATACAAAGCCAAAACAAATTTGGAAACTTATGTTGGTAAACTTTATGGGACCTTTCACGACTTGTATACCACTTCACGACCCATAGATCGGGGTTTTGTGGACTCTGGCAATGTTACGGAGATAGCTTCTACGAGACCATTCCATGGGTTGTGTAAGATTCAACAGCTCGTGGGTGGTTTTGTCTGATGATTTTCCTGCACCTCTCCACCTTCTGATTTTAAGGTTACGACCATCACTCTATGGCTTGTATATAATTGTACGGCTCGTAATTCCTCCTCGTTGAGTTGCCTGCAAGTTTATGGCTTGTGAACTCCTCCATAACCCATAGAGGGTTTTGTGGATCACCAAAAAGCAGCAACTTCAACATATTTTTCTCAAAGCTTTGCCAACAATATAATCCTGAAAAACAAACACAAAACACCATCAAATCTACTAACATCGCTCTAAGAACACACAAAATTCCAAGTTTTAAGCATCAAAAGTGTTGTCGTTTAGCAGCACATCAATTTTGTTATGATGAAGTATGGGCATTTCCGTTGGTCCTTAAAAGAGAATTTTCCTTATGTCTCATGTGTTTTTGATTATTTCATTATAAAAGCTAAGCTCACCTAATTTTCAAGTAAACCTATGCATAATTTTAGATGAGGATTAGGGCATTAAAGATATGTTTTAAAGTTAAGTTTGTCAAATATATAAACATGTTACAATTGTCCTAAAGATGTTTCAAAAAGGTTCCCAAGATAAAGGATAATACACACTTGGTGGTTCCTAAGTTCGAGCTACCCTTGTGATTGCTACTTATGATTCTAAGTTATGTTTAAAGATTTCTATGGGATGACTTAGCACCAAATGTGACAATATGGTGGGGTTCGGTAAGGGAACCTTAGAAGCAACCCTTTGTAAAATTAACTATGTGCCACCATAGGAGCCTTGTACGCTAGGCTAGTGGATCCACATAGGTCAATTATGTTATTATGATGCATGCAAAGTTGACGGAGTCCCACCCAACAAGTGGTCTTCCCGCGTCAATGTAGGGGTTATGTTAGATTCCATGTATTAGATCACATGGTCTTAAGTGTCGGTTAAGGTTTTCTCCCACAAGTATATGACTCTATGACGTGATTTCATTACTGATGCTTTCTCATACATTTGCTTCATTTACATTGAGCTATGTCCTTTATTCATGCATGAGTTTACATTAATCTCATCTATTATGTATAAATATGATTAACTTATAAATGATGGCATTATAATTTCGTGCATTGCATAACATCTGACATACTTAGTACATTCCAAAAGTACTAACACATATTTTGCCTACATGATTTAACCATGTAGAGAAAGGCACTCCTCCACCAGCTCGACACTAGTTTTCGATGTCCAAGACTAGTAGTTTTATTATGGTGAGCCCTTTGTTCGGGACTCTATCTCATTTTTTCCAGCTTGTACATTTATTTTGAGACGATATACTTATGGCCATTTTGAGGCTTTTACTTTCTATGGTTTACAATTATAGATTCTCTTCTATTTAATGGAAGCCGATCGTGCCGGTTCCGTTCGCTTCTGTAGTAGCCATTATTTTTATGAACAATTAATGTTAGTTATTTCACTGTTTTTTAATATTATTTCATTGCTTAAATACCCCATAGCCCTTTTCCCTTATTTTTTGCAAATATTTTAAATTGAATGCCTATGAATAGTTAATGTGCTTAGATGGCTTGGGTGAGGTTCCTTTGAGTATCTCATTCGTTGTGTGATGACTAGGCCCCTAGGTCAGGAAACTTGGTATCAGAGCACAAGGTTTTAAAATATTTATCGGATGTCCATGCATACCCCATAGCATTGACTCTCATTCAAGGTTTTGAAACGCGCCACTATCTTGAGTGAGAGGCTATGAGACAGTTTTGGAAAATCTTCCCTTCTTTCTTATTCATGTCGTGCCTTAGGGTTGAATAAGGTTTTCCGTTAACTAGCGATGGCCTTTTGGTTATTTTTATATCATGTCTCCATGAAGAGTTGTCTATCAATGAGGCACTCCAAAACAACAAGTTCCTCCACTCTAAAAAGATGATGGAGAGTCTCATTCGGAGTTTCGAGCCACTTTTACATTGTTAGCCCAAGCACTGGCCACCAAGCCAATAGTGAGATAGTCATCCCTTCACAAATGCCTACTCCGACCATAAAAGTGCATGACTTTATGCAGATGAAACTGTTAGAATTTCATGGGTCTAAGATGGAGGAGGACCCTATTGACTTTATCGAAGAGGCTTATTGGGTTTTGGGTGATGGGTATTCTATCATTAGAAAAAGCTGAGTTTGTGGCCTACCAACTCAAAGGAGTGGTTAAATTTGGTTCGAGCAATAGGCCAACGAGAGAGGCTAAAAAACGGGTCTTATTGGTTGGAAAGAGTTTAAATATGCTTTCTTTGACCAGTTCTTCCCAATTGAGCTCAGGGAGGTGAAGGTCCAAGAGTTTATCAACTTGAATCAAGGGACCATGAGTGTGAGGGAGTATACCTTCAAATTTATAAGGTTATCAAAGTATGCTCCCTTTATAGTCGCAGATTTGAGGGATTGTATGAGAAAGTTTATTTTTGGCATTTGAGAGTTGGTATCCAAGGAATGCAAAATGGCTATGTTGGTCAAGGAGATGGGCATCTCCTGCTTAATGACTTATATCAAACAAATTGAAGAGGAGAAGACTCAAGAGAGGGCAAGGGAGTCTAAGAGTGCTAGTGTTGATTGTGAGAACTATTCTCACCAAAGGGATGATGGCCATAAGTTCAAAGGTGGACAAAAGCAAAGTGTTCAAGGATCCACCAATACTCCTCCTTGGACAACCATGGATTAAGGGATTGATCCTAAGCCCTAAAGTCTCAATTTTCGAAAGTGCGGAAGACTCATAAAGGGGAATTCTTAGTCGGGTCCAATGCTTGCTTCACTTGTGGGAAGCCCGACCACTATGCTAAGAATTGTAGGAGTGGAGGCACAAGGCCTTAGGGCCGAAGGGGTCAAGCTCAAGCTGCCCAAAAGACCAGCCGAATCTATACTCTTCACAGTCGCCAAGAGGTCAAAAAAGCTCCAAACGTGGTTACCGGTATGTTAAGAGTTTTTTCTTATGATGCATATGCGCTTTTTAGATACGGGGGAACAAATTTATCTTTTATAACCCCATTTCTTGCTAATAAGTTTCTTATGTGTCCTGAAATCCTCGTTGAATCCTTTGAGGTAAGTAACCTCGTAGGAGAGTCTATCATAGCCCGGAGAGTCTATTAAAATTATCCCATCTCTATCTTATATAAAGTGGTCCCATGTGATTTAGTTGAGCTTTCTATGGTATATTTCAATGTGACCCTCGGGATGGATTGGTTGCATGCTTCCATTGATTGTAGAACCTGTAGGGTCAAATTTCACTTCCCTAATGAGCCAATTCTTGAATGGAAGGTTAACTACTCTTTATGTAGGGGTCAGTTCATTTAAAATGATTTCCAAGGGGTACATCTATCACTTGGTAAGAGTCAAAGATGTCACCTCTAAAGTTCCTTCCCTTGAGTTGGTCTCTGTGGTAAATGAGTTCCTTGATGTCTTTCCGGATGAGTTATCAAGTATTTCTCCTGAAAGGGACATAGATCTCCTACCCGATACTCAACCTATCTCAATCCATCTGTATAGAATGGCTCCCATGGTGTTGAAAGAATTGAAAAAGAAATTGAAGAATTTGTTGGAGAAGGGTTTTATTAGGCCTAGTCGATATCCATGGGGTGCTCCGGTGTTATTTGTGAGAAATAAGGATGGGTCACTAAATATGTGCATTGACTACCATCAACTTAATCAGGTCACCATTAAGAACAAATATCCTCTTTCGAGAATAGATGATATATTTGTTCAATTGCTAGGGGCTACACACTTCTCCAAAGTTGACTTGAGATCCGGGTATCACCAATTGAGGGTGAGAGAAAGTGACATTACTAAGATGACATTTTAGACTAGGTATGGTCACTTTAAGTCCATGGTGATGTCATTTAGCCTCACTAATGCCTCGATGATCTTTATGGACCTCATGAATAGGGTGTCCAATCCCTACATCGATATGTTCAATCATAGTTTTTATTGATGACATCCTCATCTACTTTCGAGGTGAGCAAGAACATATGGAACACTTGAGGGTGGTGTTACAAACCTTAAGGGAGCAAAGGCTTTATTCAAAGTTTGACAAATGTGAGTTTGGCTAGATGAGGTTGTTTTCCTTGGGCATGTGATATCCCGTGATGGTATAAAAGTTGATCCTAAAAAGACTGAAACAGTGAGAAATTATCCAAGGACATTGACTCCTACCGACATAAGGAGTTTCCTGGGCATAACTTATTATTATAAAAGGTTTGTGTAAGATTTCTCTTCCATTTCATCCCCACTCACTAAGTTAACTCAAAAGAAACCTAAGTTCGTGTGGACGAAGGAGTGTCAGAGGGGCTTCCAAACTTTGAAGAATAGGTTGACTTCAGCTCCAATATTGACATTGTCAGAAGGTAATGATAGGTTCGTCGTGTATTCTGATGCATCAAGAATTGGGTTGGGATGTATGCTAATGTATAATGGAAAAGTTATTACTTAAGCTTTGAGGTAGTTGAAAGTGCATGAGAAGTGTCACGACCCGAAAGTGGGGCCTAGATGTCACATAGCAAAGGAGAACCCAAAAGTCCTAGATCAAGGCATCATAGCATCATCACACACATCATCGGTTCGAAGCATGGAAAGATAAACACATAACACATAATTCTAGGGGAAATGGGGCTTGGACTCAAGCTATGGGGATATTGCCGAGAATGGGATGAGCATGAATCACATAGCACATAACAAGTATTTCTAAGGGACGGGTAAGTAGGACTCAAGGTATGGGGGTGGGGGCATACCGAGTTAGGGGACTTTCCATATAAGCACATTGCCAACATTCACAAGTCCATACATAGTCATAAGCATAATCGAAACATCATTCTCATAGCAAAATCTCACTAGTCATAACATCTCATCATGAAACATATACAACGTGCAAGAGTCTAACATGTCCAACATAACCTCTACATAAGATAGAGCCTCAACATAATCCAGGCTCACCCTCAAGAAATAATGGAAGAAAGTAAAACAATATAAGGAAGAGAAAAGTAGATATTGCCCTTGAACAAAGGGCTCACCACAAGCAATTAGCTTCAAGGATATCACTCGTCG
>JBCEWC010006641.1:0-22706 GCA_038996855.1 Solanum aculeatissimum | reverse complement strand
GTGCTACATGCTTAGCTTCCGCGTTTCCGAACCGATGATGAGTGTAATGATGCTATGATGGCTTGATCGAGGGTCTTCAGGTCCTCTGTCGCCATGTCACATCTAGGATTCCTATCCGGGTCGTGACAATATCGAGGCCCCATTTCATCTATGTAGAGGCTTATGGAAAACTCTAAACTCTTGTACTCCGACTCGAATGTTAAATGTTATGTTCATGAAAGCTTTGTTTATTTGATTTAATTATGAGTATCGTCATCTTTTATTCTTATGATATGAATGTTGGGGATTTGAATGACTATGTGCTTACGTGGAATCCCACTTTCCCTTTCCCGTAGAGATGATTGCTACCTGTTATATGAACTCATGTCTATCCTATTCCCGAGTATGTCCGCATAGTTTGAGCCCCAAGTCCCCAATTCCTTAGAATTTATATGTTATGTGTTTATTTTCCACGCTTCTGAATCGATAATGAGTGTAATGATGCTATGATGACTTGATCGAGGACTTTCAAGTTCTCCTTCGCCATGTCACATCTAGGCTCCCTATTCGTGTCGTGACACATGCCTATGACCTAGTCTCATGTAACACATGTTGATGCCCATTTATGAGGAGTTTTGAGGATGAAAAGTGATGACTTTATGCTATAATTATTATCTTACCTCATAGATCTAAGAGTTTCCAGCCCGATGTTGAATGAGATGTGGCTTGAGTTTTATACTATATACATTCTTGTGAACCTAGAATGAGTCTTGAAAGATGAGGGAGATCATACTTCATTATGAATGTTCTCAAATAAGAGTTCCTGATTGAATCGTGAATGATCTTTCGTTCCAAGCTCTTGCAGTGATCCTGCTTTCAATCTTGATAGAAATATTGATGATAGTAGAGTGACAGTTGATGAGAAAAAATAAGTGTTCTTGATTCTGACAATGATGTTGTACTGGTTATATTTAAGATTATAGACATAGACGTGGAGTTAGAAAAAACCTTGATGTGTGTGATAGGTAGGTAAGAGAATTTTTGTGTCTCTTATGATAAGAATTCATATGATTGAGGTTGTGGATTTGCTATGATAGTCTTGAAGATTCTTAAGTGATTTGATCTTAAGCAAGGCCATAAAGTGGTTAGAGTAACAGGTTTGAACGTGTGGTTGCCATTATGTGAGAGCATTAAAGTGATGAGAAAGAGCTTTATTCTATAAATAAAAAGACACTACGGAGATATGAAACATTGATTTTGAGGGGTTAGATTGGTATAAGTATGATCGTCCTAGGATTTGCACTTTGAGACTTATAGTTGAGTTAGGCCTGAACGGAATAAAATGATGTGATTAGGTGTAGATCTGAATAGGAGCTATAAGCTTATATTGATGGAGTGTAGTACCATGAAAATGAGCATAGTTGAGATGAGGTGTTGAGCTTGATAGTGCCCATAGAGTATTGTATATCACGATGGTCCCATTCTTGATTTGAATTGATGACTTCATTCTTAAGTTCAAATAACTAATTGTTGAGATGTTTAAATGATTCAAATTAATTGAGTTCCAATATTCCATTCATGCTTGATAACGAGAATTTCCAAGGAATGCTTGTACTCTTAATCTGAACTAATTTGTCTACTCCTAGTTTAAGTTGTGACTGTCCTGATTGGTTGCTAAGTATAATAGTGATTGGTTGATTTCTATTTGTTGATATGATAGAGTCTCGATTGTTTGATTCATGTTATTAGTACACCCTTAGTTACCCATCATTCAAGGAAGCATGATCCCAAGGGGGAGATAATGTAACGCCTGGTTAAATTATCAAAATATTCTTAGATGAGAGAATGCTTCATAATGCATCTTCCCAAACTCTTTTGCCAAATCTGAGGTCGGAATTGTGATTAACATGAAACATTATTTGGAAAAATAGTCTTGATTGAATTTTAGAGCAATCAGATCGAAAGATAATATTTTTGAGCAAAAACCCATTCTTGAAAAGGGCACAACATGTCCGTGTCGCGGACTTGTCATGAATTTATACTTAATGGTAATTCTAATATTTTCTATGGGGTTAGAAAATATTTGAGAAATGTTTTAGAAAAAAATGATTAGGTGCGCGACAGGTCCGCGTCGCAGATCTGGTCCACTAACCAGTTCCACCGAAATTCAAAATTTTAAATTTTTTGATAGGCATTCTAGACTTTTCCCCATCACTCTTAAACATAACCCATGCCCAATATAGTTCATTCTTTTAATCTAAAAAGGATTCCAAAACCTATTCTTAAATCCTTATACTAAACTAAGAGGAGACTTTGAGCGAAGAAGAGGAGAGAAGCTAGGGTTTCCAAGTATTTGACTGTGGTGCTTTAAGTTATGATTGTTCTTTGATTTTCATGTATGTAAGGATAAACTAAAACATAGGAATGCTCTTTCATGTGCCCCTTTGATGGTAAGAGAAAGATTGTGAAAGTATTGACCTCTATGCATGTTTTCCATGAATATTTTCTTGCAAATTATATACATTCTAAGTATTTTCTTATGTTGATGATCATCGTAAACTTTATTTTATTGATTAAATACTTTTCACGAGTTATTTCATAAACCCTATATGCTTTTACATGGTTTATTTAATAAACCCTACATATTACTTCATAAAAGATTGCATGACTGACCCTAGGGATTGAGTCTAGAGCTTGATTTGAGATATTGATTATGATTGTGATGTGAGAATGATGATAAGTTGATAAAACTTGATGGTCCTATGAGTATTCATAATTGAACTCTAAAAGATTTCTCTAACTTGAAAGTCCTCCTATGTGACTGTTTAATTCACTCTTGAAAGGTCGATAGGATTGATTGGTCAAATTGTTAAAAGATTGGTTTGATAGAACTAATGAGCTGAAAGAGTCTATTAAGAGACTCACTGATTTGGTTGATTGTAATTGATTATTTTAAGAGAATTGAGTCTTGGGAGGAGTATCAAGAACCAAATTGAGAGAGAGTAAGTCTAATTTGAACTCATTAACTACATCGCCAAACGTAAGAGAGGATTAAATGTTAAGGCGGATGTTTTCTCATGATAAGGTTTCCCTAAAATAATAGAGGAAATGATTACTGGATCTATTATGGTTTCAATTTGTTCTTACCCCGACAAGGTATTGAACGGTTTTGGCAATATCAACGAGATTGTTGTACGATCACTAGATCATAAGTGATTGTTGTCGAATAAGAGAAACTCCCATATAAGTTCTATACTGATAGTACTCTGATTGGACTAGATTGATTGGAATCATTTGATTGTCTATGATGGGTCATTGTTTACTTTTTATTCTTGCTTTAGATAGACATTTGACATTTTTGATTGAGTTATTTTTTGCGTTAATTGTTGTTCTACTTATACCTATTTCATTTAGCTATTTTACATACTCGTACATTTCACGTACTTACATCCATTTGGACTGCATCATTTTATGATGCAAAACCAGGTACTAGAGATCATCAACAGGTGCTTTGTTGGGGATCTTCCCCACTTTTCAGTTAATTGGTGAATCCTCCCTATCCCAAGAGGATACACATTATTTATTTTATCTAGTTGTTAGAGTCATACTTAAGACTTACTTTTCTTTTTGATATTAGGTATCTATGGGTTTGTTATTGGCACTATTGAATAGTTGATAGAGGCTTCATAAACTAGAGTGTAATTTGTTTTGAGTTGAATAATTATTTTGGGCTAGTTTCTTTCTTACTAGTCCTGATGATTTGACTTGACTATTTATTTATTGAGATTGTCCACCTTTTATTATCTTTAGTCTTCTGCTGATATATTAAATTGAATGAATGTGATGAAGCCAAGTGGTTCTCTTTGTAGCCAACAATGATTTCTGAGTGTCGGCCATGTCGAGGGTACCTTCCCAGGGCGTGACACGAAACCTCCTAATATTTGTTCATTTCTTCACAGTGCACAATAACTCTGGTTGAATTTAGGGCATTAACCCTCCTAATTTTCGTTCATGTCTTAACAAGGCACAATAACCCCTGGTTGCATTTAGGGCGTGAAACCTCCAAATTTTCGCCCATGTCTTCACAGCGCACAATAACCTCTGGTTGTATTTAGGGTGCGAACCCTCCTAATTTCCGTTCCTTTCTTCATAAGGCAAAATAACCCCTGGTTGCATTTTGATCATGAAACCTCCTAATTTTCGTTTATGTCTTCCCTAGGCACAATAATTCCTAGTTGTATTTTGGGCGTGAAACCTCCTAATTTTCGTCCATGTCTTCATAGGGCACAATAACCCATGGTTGCATCTGGGGTGCGAAACCTCCTAATTTTCCTTCATGTCTTCACAGGGCACAATAAACTCTGGTTGCATCTACGGTGCGAACCTCCTAGTTTTTGCTCATGTCTTCACATGGAACAATAACCCCCGATTGCATTTAGAGCGCGAAACCTCCTAATTTTCGCTCATGTCTTCAAAGGGCACATTAACCCCTGGCTACATTTAGGGCATGAAACCTCCTAAATTTCATTTATGTCTTGACAGGGTACAATAACCCCTAGTTATATTTAGGCCATGAAACCTCCTAATTTTCATTCATTTCTTCACAGGGCACAATAACCCCTAGTCACATTTAAGGAACGAACCCTACTAATTTTCCTTCATATCTTCATAGGGCATAATAACTCCCATTTTCATTTTTCACAAAGCATAACATCTGATTTCTTTCGAGATCAAATCTTTTATTTTTTTCCCATTTTTCATTTTTATGTTTTATATGATGTTAAAGCTAAATAAAATAATCTATAAAAATTTTCTTAGCACAAACTGGGGCAGAAAAAGTTTATTTTGTTTTTATTTGTCTTTGATGGCAGACGGGTCTCTCTGCGATCATAAATTTGGAAATCAATAATGAAGTATCATTTTCTTCGATTAGAGAAGTGAAGAATGTCAATAATCAATAACATGAAGAGTCTGTTCGAAACCCATTAAGTAACTTAACAGGTTAAGGTTCAACATCCCATCTTCAATTAAGGAAAGAAGCGTTCAAGAATAGTCTACTAACTCTCCTCTGGATGAGTGTAAGCAACTCAATTCAGATTTCTAGTTCAAGCCGCAAACTCAAGTTTCAAGATTAAATTTTGAGATCAAGGTACCCGCCAAAAGAAGGCGAGGTGATAACTGAAGATGCAAAGGAAGACCTAAAAGCAAAAAAAAGTCAAGACAAGTAGAATAAGTAAGATCTTGTATTATTTCCTTTCAGCTTTATTATCTTCAATGTAACAATAGGAGTCATGAATCGGAATCTCTACTGGACAATACTCGACTCTCTAATCTATCCATTCATCTTTGCACTCGCTCGAACTACACATGACCTGGTTCTCTTATAACTCAAGATATGTAGGTTGCCCAAAGTCAGGACTCGGTCACTCTTGCTTTCTATTTATTTTTTTACTTTTTAATAAATGGTTAGGACAAAAATTAGGCATGTTCACTTATTTGCTTGAGAACAGTTCATGCCCCCAAGCAAAGATGGTCATTCTGTGAACACCTAATTTTTGACCAAATTTAAGTTAAATACCATTTTAGTACTTAAATGTATTTTTTGAATTTAAATTGGAAATTTTAATTTTTATCTTATTTATAGTATGTTTATTTGAAATAATTTGGAAACTATAAAAATAAATTCACATTTTAAGATAAACTTGTTTCAACTTATTTCAAAGAAAAATTAATGGAAAAATATGTTTTTTCTCTTTTAGTTGAGGTTTTAATAAATAAAATAGAATTTTTAAATTGGTTATTTCACTCTTATCATATTTTGTTAGTTTAAAATAGTTAACTTATGTTTTTATCTTTTTTCTTTTTAGGGAAATGACCAACGTTAAGAGGTTCCCCAGCCTCTTAACCAGTCAGGGGTTGAGCAACACCCCCAAGCTATAACATAAATAATAATCACAAAATACAAAGTTTTGGGTGGTTCAAGGAGGTCAAAATTGACACCCCTTAACAAATATACAAAGACGGCCCATCCCAGTCCGTTAACCATATAACGTAGATAATAAAAACTAAGAAATCCATAAATAAGGGAGACTCTCCCCTTTACAAAATTCAAAAAACGAAAATCCTACATTTACATCGTCAAGTTGGGTATAGTCCAAAAGAGCTCATATCCAAGTTGAAGAGATAGGAGTAGAAGAGCCTATCCTAGCTCAAGGTGGTTTTTTAATACGTTTAATTTCTTCCTCCGAAATGAAGCCAATCCTAATTTGTCTAATTACATAATGATTGTAATTTCTTTGGGGAGATCCTCTGCATC
Source organism: Solanum aculeatissimum (assembly GCA_038996855.1). NCBI lineage: Eukaryota > Viridiplantae > Streptophyta > Magnoliopsida > Solanales > Solanaceae > Solanum > Solanum aculeatissimum. The sequence goes on along the minus strand of JBCEWC010006641.1, from coordinate 16,411 downwards.
CGACACCACCCAGGGGACAATCTATTCATGACCCTTTTTGGCAAGCGTATCGGCAGCCTGGTTTGCTTCTCGTAATACATGCCTGCAAGAAAAATTATTTAATTAGGGAATAATAATATGTAACTTACACAATACCTGGCTGATTGCATGCGGAGGCTGATTCAGTTGCGTGATCCATTTAATATCTAGCTCGGAATCTAGTTCCAGTTGCACATCTTTAAGTCCCATTTGAAGACACCAGTTTAAACCAAAGTATGAAGATTCCAGCTCCACATAATTGTTGGAACCTGTCCCAATATGATACGAAAATGCGAACAATAGGTTACCAGTTTAATCCCTACACAGTCCACCAGCCCCCATGCTCCTCGAAGCCACCATGCAACTCCTGTCAGTGTTTAGCTTCACAAAACCTGTTACAGGTGGCTGCCAGTTAACACGAGTAATCCTATATTAATGTACGCAATTTTCAGCCATCGCTATGAGCTCATTCCATTTAAATGGCCAATCCATGTAAGGGTAGGCCACTTTGAGAGTATTCCACGTATCTTTGAGGATGCAATATTGAACTCTTGCTGCATTAGATTGAGCCCCGCCATATTTTCTTGCAAACCTATTTTTCCATAGTTTCCAACACACAAACATAGGAGTAGACTGAAGAATCAATTTGTGAGCTTCGTTGAATTTTTTTGACAGCCCCCCACTGCAGAATAATTCTCTTCAGATTTTTTTGAGTGTTGATGATGCCGAAAGCAGCCCCTATAGTCTTCCAAATATATTTTGCAAAGTTCCCGGAGACAAAATTATGTTGAACAGTGTCGTCCCCTTGCTGATAGAAGCAGCTGCAGCTTACTGGTTGCTTCCCGAATGTAATTAATTTTTCATTCATCAGTAACTTGCCCCTATGTGCTCTCCAAAAGTTGAAAGAGCACTTAAAGGGGACAAATTTGTTCCATGTTGCAGCATCTATCACAGATTGGTCTCTTCTATTACGAATAATATTCCATGCAGACGCACAAGTGAATTTGCCATCAGGGCCAGGCTGCCACAGAGCCATATCTGGAATACCTGGAACAAAATGAATCTGATAAGAAAGGATAGTGGGGATTAAATGGGGGGGAACTACATGTATGATTAGATTTGCATTCCAATGACCCTGCAATAAAAAGTTAGAAATCCTAGCATTATTAAGCCTAGAAATTCCTTCCGTAAAATGAGCAAGAGGGCCTATCCTCAACCAATTGTCCCACAAAAAATAAGTGTTTCCCGAGTGAATCTTCCATTTTATATAAGGCTCCATTTTGGTTCTATTCTTGATCATATTTTTCCAAATGAGAGATTGACCCGAGTTCCACTTTTTGACAGTAGGATTAGCTCTTTCACAATATTTTGCCATCAACAAATCCCCCCAAAGGGTTCTTTTGGTCCTGAACACCCACCAATCCTTAAATTGAAGAGATGTAGCTACATCACAAAGTCGTCTAACTCTAATCCCCCCTTCCAGGTAGGATTAACTCAAATTCTTCCACGAGGCCCCGTGATACTTTCTTTTATCTTGTCTCCATCCCCCAAAAAAGTCTGCCATCAATCCCTGGATTTGTTTCAGCACAGTAGAGGGAGGTACAATAGCAGAGAGTAAGTGAATGGGAATAGATTGCAAAACATGCTTTATCAACACTGCTTTTCCTCCAAAAGAAAGCATTTTGGCATGCCAACCGGTAATTCTTTTTAAAACCTTAGAAATCAGGTCGGAATAGTAAACAATCCTCTGTCTGCCAATGTAGATAGGACAACCCAAATAAGTAAGAGGAGACTTTTTCTTCTTGAAACTTGTGATTCTTTTAATCCTTTGGATGGTGGAATCAAACATTGAATTTGGGACCATGAAGTGACTCTTTTCTTTGTTAATCAGCTGACCAGAAGTTTCTTCGTAAGATTCCAAACTTTTCATAACCATCTGGAGAGTCTGTCTCCTCCCAGTAGTAAAAATGATAATGTCATCTGCAAAGCTTAAATGATTAATCTGAGGTCCTTTATGAGCCATGTAGAATCCATAATACATAGGATGAAATTGTAAGGAGTTAAGCATTCTGGAGAGCACCTCAACACTAATAATAAACAAGGCAGGGGAGAGGGTATCCCCTTGCTTTAAGCCTATAGTGGAGTGGAAAAAACCATGCCTTGTTCCATTAATAATAACAGAGTACCAATTGCAACTCATAATTCTCCAATCCCTGTCAATAAAGATCTCCCCAAATCCCATCCTTCTCAAAACCAAGCAGGTGAAAGACCATGAAACCCCATCATATGCTTTAGCCATATTCAACTTTAGAACCACATTACTCGCTCGATTAGGCTTCTTGATATGATGGATGATCTCCTACGTTAAGATGATATTCTCAGAAATGTTCCTGCCTTTAACAAAGCCAGATTGATTAGTAGAAATAATTTCAGGCAGAATAGGAGATAATCTAAGATAAAGAAGTTTAGAAATAATTTTTGTAATGAAGTTGCTAAGGGTAATAGGTCTAAATTCAGACACTTTGCTAGGGTGGTCCACTTTTGGTAAAAGCACCAAGCAAGAATGAGAGAAATATTTTGGAATAGTATAACCACAATAAAAGGCCTGAATAACCAAAAGCAAGTCATCTTTGGTAATGTCCCAACAATGTTGAAAAAAATTTCCATTGAAACCATCAGGTCCAGTTGCGGAGTCGGGATTCAAAGAGAAAGCAATCTCTTTAAGTTCATCCATTGTTGGGGTTTTTTACGGTTCCCTGTTTTGATCAACGTTGATCATCTGAGGGATGTGCTGAATGGGATGATCCTGCACCATTTTGGCTTCACGTGTAAACATATTTTGAAAATAGTTAGTAACAGTTGAAGCAATTTGATCCTCACCCTGTATCCAATTACCATTACCATCTTTGATCCTGTGGATAAATAGCCTCTTTCTCCTACCCCTCATAAGGGCATGAAAGTAGCTAGAGTTTGTATCACCGTGCTCTAACCACTGGAGCTGATTCTTTTGTCTCAACCGAATTGCTCCAGTTAGATTCAGAATTATCATTAATGAGCATATCCTCTGCTTGGGCCACCTGCAGTTCAAACTCTTTAACCTTGGCAAAAATATCCCCAAAAACCTGTTTAGACCAAGTATTAAGAGCGGAGGCCACTCTTTTCATTTTGCTGTGAAACACCCACATGGTGTTTCCAATAACTTCAACTTCCCAGTTCTCCTTCACAATATCCCTGAAAGAAGTATGATCTGTCCAACAATTTAGGAATTTAAAGTATCTGACATGGTTAGTCTTGGTGTCACAAAATTCCATCAATAAAGGACAGTGATCAGAACCAGTACTAGGGAGATGAGAAATGGTAGATTGAGGCATAGTACTCAACCAATTATCATTTACCATAGCCCTATCCAATCGTTTCCAAATCATAGCTCCGATGCCCCTTTGATTAGACCAAGTGTATTTTGGCCCCGTGAAACCCAAATCCATCAAGCCACAAGCCTCTGTAACTGTAATGCATTCAAAGCTTTTGCACATATTGTAGGGAATGCCCCCTAATTTCTCTTCTGGACAAGTAATAACATTACAATCACCGACAGTACACCAAGGCAACTGTGTGTTAGCAAAATTGAGCATACCATCCCAAAAAGGTCTTCTCAAGTAATATTTGCATTTAAAGTACACAAAAGTAATAATGAAAGTCTGGGGCCATTTGATATGGGAAAACTGACAAGTAATAAATTGCTCTTCATTATGTAAGATCTGACATCTAATGTCTTGATTCCATAGAACCTAAATTTTTCCATTTGGATCGTGGATAGCATTATCCATGCTGAGGTACCTCCTGAATTTATCCAACTGAGAATTGTCAGAGAAAGGCTCTAACAAAAAAATTAGATCAAAGTGATGAAGTGCCTTCAGGGATTTAATTATATCTAAAACTCCTTAGTTATTAATACCCTGACATTCCAAATGATAGAACTAATCATCTCAAAGATTTGGCTTTGTGGGACCTGGTGTTAGGTCTGCTTGCAAGAGCCGGGGCTGAATTAGCAGACTTGGCTTTTTTGGATCTTGTTTTGAGAGTGATACCCCTTGGAGACAAACCCTATTTTTGAGAAATCTGACTAATCTCATCATCATCTGATTCCTCCCGAGGGCTAGAAGCCCTTATTAGCTGTTCACTCAATTCATCATCTTCTTTGTCAGATTCCTCAGGAATTTGATGTCTATCCATTTCATCTACCGAATGTATCACACCGTATTCATCAAAGTCAACAAAAGTAGTGGGAGATGAATTAAGAGTACTTGGAGGGACTAATTCTGCCTTAGAGAGTTCCAGATGCTGATAATATTTCCCCAGAGGGGTAATCACCTCCCCAATAGGGTCCTCGACCAAAGTAAATTTTTTACAAGGACCTTCACTGTGCAAATTTTCAAAAACAGAGACAGCAGTTCCAGAACTGTAAATATTTTACAAGGACCTTCACTGTGCAAATTTTCAGAAACAGAGACAGCAGTTCTAGAACTGATATAGGGGGATTGAGCATCAACTTTCTTTTTTTGAGCGTCCCTTTTCTTTTTTCTAGGTTTGTTCTTCTTCCCTTTACACCCTACCTTGCTAGAACTAGCATTGGTGCCAAGATCCTTATCCATTCCACCAACTGAACTAGGCAGCATATCAGGTATAGCATTCTGTTCTAGTTGATCCAGGTTACCAAGTCTTGGAGACAAAGAAGTTTGGTCACAAATATTCATGATGGGGGGGATAATTTCAAGTGAGTTGTCCTTCTATTTTTCAGATTCCCCAACTAGTACATCCAACTGGTTCCCTTGTTTCCCCTTTATACCATCCGAGCCTCCCATACCATCAGCAGCCAACACAAGGGATTGATGGGATAGGGATTGATGGGATGGGGATTGAGTTTCAGAAATGCAAATAGGGGGAATGAGAGGCAATGCCTAACAAGAAATAAAAGGCACCGCAGTCCCATAGGGAGTTAAGTTAATACCTGAGGTTGTATGATTGTCATTTTGGTCGTGAGCCTTGTCTTTATTTTCATTTACCTATTCCACTTTTTTGTTGGTGGCAGTGGAGTTATGTACCAAGTTCCCTGTAGGTTGCCATTTCATTTTGTCCTCAAGATGACTCATATTTTGTTGTGTTGAAGGTTGCTTCATATTTTTCTTGTTTTCTCCTTTTTGGGTCTGCCATACCTCTTGCTGCTGCACATCCTTGGACTGGCTATTGGTCACCTGGTTGTTACCTGTGCCTGCACCACTAGCAACTGTATTATGTAAATCAATATTTAAATTAAGGTTAGAAGTACTTACCTGTGGCTCCCCATTTTCAGATTGATTAGGTGCCATCTCTGGAACATTTCCAGAATCAGAATCTCTTTTTCTTTTTTCTTCAGTGGCCCTCTTTTTTACAGTGCAAACATCCTCGTTGTGGCCTTGGTGTTCATAATATCTACAGTAAGGAGGTAACCCCACATATTGCACAGTTTGTCATCTTCCTATAGTGAAGTCCATTTCACCCGTCCCCATCCACATATGCGTAGGCCTATCTTTGGTGATATCCAATTGCATCCTAACTTTGGCCACACTACCCCTAGTTTTTAGGTTAGATGCAGCATCCATATAAAGTGTTTTTCCAATAGGAGCAAGTAAGGTTTCTATAAATTCCTTGTTATAACAGTGCCAAGGAAGCTTAAGGAGAGTGATCCACACAGGCACAATAGGAGTTTCCTTATCTGGAGAAAAGTTTGGGGTCCATAATTGAAGCCTCATAAGATAACCGTCTATAAACATTCTTTGTTTGGTCCACACCGTAGCATGATCCTCTTTGTTATCCAAATTAATATAGATATGTCGCGCATTAAAGTAAGCTATTTTTACACCCCTAATGAGTTGAGTTTGTTGGATAAAGCTCTTTCTAATCAACTCAACCTTTGGCATGGTGTTTGAAAACTTACCAATGAGAGTGTACTTGCACGTAGCAGCCAACTTACGCCCGTAATCCTCCTTTTTGAAAATCACAGCTGGTAGCCCTTGCCTAGTAATGAATATAGGAGGGCTTATCTCTACTTGGGGGCATATTTTGGCTTAGTTGGCATGGAGTTTAGTGGCGTAGGAGTGAATAGTAGTAAATGGGGGGTTTCAGAAATTTGATTATTTTTGGGAGGAACACCAGGACCATGATCCTGTTTTTGGACATTTGGCTCAGGTATGTTGGGACTGTTAGGAATTTGTTTTGAAGGAAGTTGCTTTTGGAAATTAGAGGTGAGGGTTTTGAAGTCAACAGGTTTGGGAGGTATGAAATTATGCTTGGGCTCTCCATGATCTTTACTGTTTTGTGCAGCAACAGACCCCAACTTACCCTTTTGGTTCAAAATCTGATCCCCTGTACTGTCTACATTGTTTTGCTCACCTGGAGTTATCACTTTGTTGCTAAATATATTGTTGCTAACCATAGGGGGACCACTTTGATCATAATTCTTTGTTACAACATTCTTGTCATTTGCAGGAACATTTATCATGGAATAATTTAATTCCTCATCCCGCGAGATAGCCACAGATTTATCCCTATACTCAGTGGATTGTAAAACATCAACATTTGAAGTAGAAGGATCAAAATGCTTACCTTTCAAATATGTTGGACCATTTCTGCCATCAATCCCATTCCCAGATGTCGAACTATCATGAATTACGCCTTCCACATACACTGCCGAGGCAGTTTCTGCTTGCACACTACATTTGGCAACCTTGTTGTGATCTCCCAAATGAATATCCCATTGATTTACATTCGAATTGTTGGCTTCACATCCAATTAGAACATTAGAAGGGATTTTGTTAGTCTTAGCTCCTTGACTTGGATGAACATGACCTTGGACATGGACTTTGGAATTCGTGGGTGGCGCTGCAACCTTATTTCCACCAATTTCGAAATTCGTTGAGTTTGGGATAGTAGGATTAGGGTATTTTGAGTTTGAATCGACCACGAGGACCATAGGGTCGTATTTGATTGCTTCTTGTTCTTCGAATCTCATCGGAGCTCCAGCGAATTCATCGGATAATTGCTCGCCGCTGACGGCCTTATCAGAACGCCTGGAAATTGGTAAGTAGAGGTGCCTTGAGGTGGAGAAGGCAACTGTACCAAGGGTTCCCGACGAATATCCCCGTCGGAATTCGTATGAGCCTCGCAATTGTTTTTGATTGCAACTTCAACCATATTTTTTGATCTCTGAAATTTGTTGGTGAAATCACCTTAAAATTGAGCACCATCTAGACTTCAAGTCGTATAGTCCATCCCACCACTTGAAACGATTCGAATCATACCAGAGTTCGCCATAGAGATTATTTGTTGAGCCCTTCGCAGTTCATCTTCGAACATAGTAGCCACGACCGCCAAGGTGCTAGGCTGGTTCTCTGAATTTGGAGTTGTTTCGTGGGGCGTGGTATGTCTTAGAAAGTGCGCCTGGGTGGGGTGCGCGTCGGGGTCGGTTTCCGGTGGTCGTTGGCCCTCCGGCGGCAACGTACGCACCATTCTGGCGTTTCAGAGAGGTGAAACTTTTGAGAGCAGATTTTTAGAGAGAGAAAGTAGAGAGAGAAAAGAAATATATCATGTAAATATTTTAGTAAAATAAATAAATGATTAATATATATATAAATAAGTAAAGAAAAAAAATAGAAAACTAAAACTATCCTAAAAAACTAAAACCTAAACTATCCCTTTATCCCCCCTCAAAAACAAAAAAAACAAAAAAAAATGAAAACCCCAAACATCTATTGTAATGACCTCAAAGGTTATTTTTTGGCATTTTGGCCAAATTACCATTTTGTCCTTCCCAAAAGTTTCCTTAGACTATTTTTTTAATCTAAAAATTAAATTATGAAAATCTTGTAAAAAGTTGGAGTTTTCCAAAAGAAAGTGTTTTAATAGGCATAAAATTGGAAATTTCAAGTTTTGAGGTCGTTTTGAGTTTCGACTGTCAGAATTTGATTATGTCAATTCCATTAGTTCTAGAACGCCGAATCTAGTTTAGGAGAACTTGCAAAACTCAATCAGAGTTTAAACGGAAATTTTGGACCCAAAATTGCATTTCTAGTTCATTTTGGATTGTAGGTTTGACTTTGGTCAACATTTGGAGTTCGGGGGCTCATATCAAAATTTTGTCAATTCAAGTAGTTTTGGATGGTGAATCTAACGCTAGAAATGGCTTCATTGTAATTTTAGATCTTCTGTGAATATTTTAAATTTTTGAGTCCAAAACTAATTTAAATGATCTTTCTTGGGTTCAGGACAAGGAGGTTCTGGAATCAAATTTTGACGGTTCCATTGAGTATGGAATGTCATTATTAGTAGGGTTCCATATTTGATTTATGTTCACAGGGTTTCAAAATAATCCCAAAAGGTGCAATTCCTATTTTTGTATGTGTTGTGTGTTGTTGGTGTCGTTGTATCTAGTGCATGTCCCATTTACTCTCTGTGTTCGCGGGCTTGAGATCATGTTTGAGGAGGTATGGGTACATTACCCTCCATGTTCACGGTCCTCACTGGCGCATTTTGTGGAATACACTGCAGTGGACCTCCGCGTTTTAGAACCTCTTCTCTGTGTTCGCAGAGAATTAATTCCCCCTTGGCCCCTGTGTTCACAAATAATTAATGATGCCTAAACAGTTCAGTGTTTAAAAGACATGATTGTTCCTTTTCCATAATTTTCAACTCTCCAAGCTTCCTTTTAAAGAGAGATTTCAAGGTTTTTCAAGGCAATTAGATTAGGGTAACTATTTTCTAACCTATATCATCATTTTTCATTGATTAATTTGTGTCTTTAACTTATAATTTAGGGTATTTAATGGTGGATATTAGGGATTTCAGGACTTTGATTTTTAAATTTTAATTGATGATATTTCCTTCACCTTAACGCTATTTTCAAAATCATTTTCACCATTGAACTCCTTATCACCTTGAGAATATTTTCATACTTTAATTTTCAGATTTTTGGCTATGATTTCTGGTATTAGATTTTTCACTATTTTTCTCTTTTTATCCTAATTAATTGATTTTAGTGTCACTAGATTTGTGATATGATTGTGATGCTATCTTTGAATATATTGTGGTGATTCGGAGTACCATAAAATGGGAAAAACGACTGATTTGACATGATACGAGACTTTATTTGAGGCAAGTGGACTTCTAACCTTTTATTAAGTATGAATGAACCTTGCATGTTATCTTGTGTGTGGAATGGAGTACTTTGGGGGTAGAATTGTATCATTGTGGGTCTTATCATGATATTTCAGATTGAATAATTATTCATATGGTGATATATTGACTTATAAATTAATTATGAATTCGTAACCTATATAATCTTGTGAACCATTTGATATTAATAGTGAGATGGTGCTTATATTGTGATATGATTGATATATTTAGATTGTGGTGATATTGAGACACAAATGATATTGAGTTATTAATGATATTGAGATCCTTATGATGTTAATATTATGATATAATTGTGATCATGAACATTTCATCTATTCTTATTTGTGCATTGATACTTGTAATGGCTACGACCGAGAGATGAGTAAGGTAACATGTAATTGATGGTCAAGGTCTCTATCGGTCGATGTTTACCTAAGGTTTCTGCCAGAAAGCCTAGGTAATATGCTGGTTGATATTGGGTCTGAGGTCTTTCTGAGATGGGTTCGAGGTCTCTTCTGGATGGGTAAGCATTGGCCGAGATCTCTGCTAGAAATGTTTATGGATACATGGTCTATGTGAGACCCCCATGAGTTCCATATGATGCATATATATATATATATAGATATCAGTGGATGTGTATCATAGGACAAATATGCATCAAGATTATGTGACACTGCATCACATCTATTCATATTCCAGGGCATCCACTCCATCTCATATCATACCTACTTTGATATTACCTTGGTATTGGTTATGAGATTGTATACTTATTATATCACTGATTTGAGTAAGTGTTGAATCTATTTACATACTTGTGTTTTGGGATATTATGCCAGGTGATAAGTATATCCATATTATTATGATCTGTATATTATATTGTGTTGGAACTTTTCTAAGTGCAGGTTGTAGTTCAACAAATTTTGGTTAGGATTTAAGGAGTTACTTGTGTTCTTTCTTGCTTTACTTAGGTTAGTTTCATTTTGCTGAGTATCCTTTTGTTTGGTGCTCACCTCTTGCTATATGTTTCTAGGTTGTGAGCTCTATCCACCTTGCTAGCTTTCTTATTATATTAGATCGAGCTTTGGATCTATCGAGAGGTAGCTGCTTGTTCCTTTGGTAGACCTTCAGAGATTATATTATCTTATTTTATTATATTTGAGGTCTAGATATTATGTCTTGTATTTCATTTGAGTATTCTATACTTAGAGTCTTGTACATGTGACACCAGTTCTTGGAATGGTTGTATTTTGTTCTTTTCCGCTTATCTATTTCATTAGACTATTATCTTTTGCTTTTGCTTTTATTGTTAAGTTATTAGATTTTCGGCTGACTTGCCTTGTAGGTTAGGTGAGTGCCATCACACATGAATTTCAGGTTATGACAATTTGGTATTGGAGCCTCACGTTCATAGGACTCATATGTGTACAAGCTCAGTCTAGTAGAGTCTTGAGGATCAGTGCAAAGACACCTATTACTTATCCTTGAAAGGCTATGAAGACTGTTAGAAAACTCTCTTTTACTTCATTCTAATCAATTCGTGTGTGGTTTTGTATAAGTGGTGAGTGTTCGTGTGTCCTTTTGACAGATAGCAAGGACTAGAGCTACTGTTGCTATAGGATAACGGAGGTTGCCCCTAATGTTGTCTTTGAGATACCAGCTAGGGGTAAGGGTCGTGTCAGATGATAAGCTAGAGGTCAGGGCGTAGGAGCCATACTGGCGAGAGATTATGAGCGGGGTATCTCCCTTGAGCTGTCCATGGAGCCTAGACAAGATCAGGTTCCACATGAGTTTGTTGGAGCTCGACTACTTTAGGATACACTTTTGAGGGTCTTAGGTGTGTTGGAGATTTTGGGCAGACAGGTGGCCCAACTGACACATCTAGTGCCTCACAGACTCGACTTGGGATTTAGCCCCTAGATCAGTAGCAGGTCTCTGATGCTCAGTTTTAAGTAGAGCAGCCATTAACAACTTTGATTATTGATATTCCACCAGTATCTTCCTTCATTGATGAGGAGAAGCGAAGATATGAGAGATTCTGGAAGATGGAGCCACCTTAATTTTATGGTGCCAAGATTGAGGGTTCCATGAGTTTTTGGTCACCTGCCAGGATCTATTTTAGACTGTGGGGTTGGCAGTGACCCATAGTGTTCAATATGTATCCCTCTATATCCATTGTCTATCCAGGGAGTGGTGGAAGAACTATTTGGGATCATTTTTAGTTGGGGCTCCTTTGATGAGCTGGGAGACACTTTCTAGTGATTTCTGTGATTGATTTTTTCCATGGAGCGTTTGTGAGGAGAGTTGATTGATGTTTGAGAGCTTGAGATAGGGCACTATGATGGTTACAGAGTATGAGGTTCGTTTTTGTTAATTGTTCTGCGATACTACAACCATTATTCCTATAAAGTTAGAGAGAGTTTGTCAATTTGTTAGAAGAATGACCTATTATATTAGACAATCTGTATTCTGGGTATCTAGAGATGGGACATCTTTCAAGTCAGTTGTTAGTGCTGCCAAAAAGATGAAGTTGATGCAGAGAGAGGAGTTTAGGTGCCATAAAAGGGTTCGTACATCGGGACAGTACTCCAGTTCCCCATCAGGGGGTAGAGGTATGGTTAGAGAAAGGGGTTTGTTTTAGCATCGCGGGGTTCATACATCCTTGCCAGCTTTAGAGGGAGGACGAGGTCCCTGTGATCCCTATAGTTCAGGTCAGAGTTTATCTGGTTCCCAGCAAAGGCCCATAGGCCGGGGAGGTTATAAATCCCTCCTACTCCTTCATAGTAGTGGTCCACCCCTAGATCTTACTTTGGGTGTAGATCTCTTGATCACATGATTCAACAGTGTCAAGGGTAGACTTATTTTGGGCACCATTTATACTCCGCTACACCGATCAGAGATCTGGCACCACCATCCAAAGGTTCAGCCCCAAAGACCAAGGGTCACAATAGAGGTCATCCAATAGAGGTGGACATACGGGTGGAAGGGGAGCAAGTGATATTTCCACTCATTTAGGTGGTAGCGGGTTAACTTCAATAAGTGGAGGTCGAGGTGTCCATTGCTATGCCTTCATAGGTAGACCTGAGGCTGAGGCCTCTAATGCTGTGATTATAGGTATTATTTCGATTTGCCATCACTCTGCATCTGTGTTTTTTGATCCTGGCTCTACTTATTCATATGTGTTTGCTTATTTCTCCTTGGGGTTTGAGTTGCCTTGTGATTCCATGTTTATATCTGTTCATGTTTTGACCCCGGTAGAAGAGCCCTTTGTAGTGGATCGGGTGTACCCGTCCTGTCTTGTAACTTTGGCGGGCTATGAGACTTAGGTAGTTTTAATTATTTTGGATATGGTATATTTTAATGTTATTTTGGGTATGGATTGACTGTCTCTGTATCATGCCATTATTGATTGTTATGCCAAGACAGTTACCTTAGCCATGCTATATAGACTGAGGATTAAGTGGACTGGTTCGAAAGGTTCATATCCTAGTAAAGTGATATCTTATATCTGGGCCCAAAAGTTGATTGATCAAGGATGTTTGAGTTACTTGAATTTTATTCATGACACTACTACCGAGTCACCTTTTATGTAGGCTATTGCGGTGGTTGGTGAGTTTCAAGATGTGTTTCCTACTAATATACCTGAATTCCCTTCGGACCGATACATTGATTTCTCTATTGATCTTGAGCTGGGCACTAAGACCATTTTTATCACTCCCTATAGGATGGCTCCAACTGAGTTAAAGGAGCTAAAATAAAAGCTCAAGGATTTTTTAGTAAGGGCTTTATTTGCCCCTGTGTTTCACCTTGGGGTGCCCCAGTTTTACTTGTTAAGAAGAACGATAGGTCCATGAGGATGTGTATTGATTATAAATTATTGACCAAAGTGACTGTCAAGAATAAGTACCCACTTCCCTGCATAGTGACTTATTTGATAAGTTCAGGGAGCTACTCTATTATCAAAGATTGACTTGAGGTTGAGGTATCATTAGCTTCGGATTCAACCCTCAAATATACCCAAGATTGCTTTTTGGACCAGGTATGGCCATTATGAGTTTTTCTTATGTCCTTTGGTTTGACTAACCCCCTGCAACATTTATGAAGTTTATGAATGGGGTGTTCCAGTTGTATCTGGAGTTTTTTGTGATTGTGTTCATCAATAATATCTTGGTTTATTCCTAGACAGAGGAGGACCATATATGGCATTTGAAGATTGTGCTCCAGAGGCTCAGAGAGGAGAAGATGTATGGAAAATTCTTGAAGTGCGAGTTTTGGTAAAGTTTAATAGCATTCTTGGGGCACATGGTGTCTAAGAAGGTTATTTGAGTTATCTCAACAAAGATTGAGCCCATTCAGGGTTGGACTAGGCCTACCTTAGCTACAGAGATATACAATTTTATGGGCTTGTCTGATAATTATCGCTATTTTGTCTAGGGTTTCTCCATAATTACAGCATTACTGACTAGGCTAACTCAGAAGAATATTATATTTCATTGGTCTGATGAGTGTGAAGAAAGCTTCCAAAAGCTCAAGTTATTGTTGACTTCTGCTCCTATTTTGTCATTGCCAAAGAAAGGTGTTGATTTCACTGTTTATTGTGATGCTTCAAGAATAGGGCTAGGTGGTGTATTGATGCAGAAAGGGAAAATTATTACTTATGCTTCAAGACAGATGAAAACCTATGAGAAGAACTACCCCACTCATGATTTGGAGTTGGCTACGATTGTGTTTATGTTAAAATTATGGTGTCACTGTCCATATAGAGTCCATTGTGAGATCTTTACTAACCATCGTAACTTGTAGTATATCTTCAGTTATCAAGACCTTAATCTAAGACAAAGAATATGGATTGAGCTTCGAAAAGATTGTGACTTGACTATTCTCTGTCACCCCGGGAAGGCCAAGGTGGTGGCCGATGCATTGATTAGGAAGCCTTGCAACATAGGGAGTTTAGCAGCTATCTGGGTTAACGAGTGGCCATTGGCTAAAGATGTTTAACGATTGGCCAATGGGCTAGTGAGGTGATAGATTTCGGACCAACAGTGGATTGCTTGCTACTATTGAGGCCCATTCATCATTGATCGATCAGATTTGTGAGAGACAGTTTGAAGATGAGAAGTTATGTATTATCTGGGATAAAGTTACTAAAGGTGAAGCTGGAGAAACAGTGCTTGATTCTAATGGTTCCTTGAGGATTGGGAGTCATATCTGTGTGCCTAAAATGGGTGATTTGATCATATTGATACTTGAGGAGGCTCATTGTGCTAGATATTCTATTTATTCATAGGCAGTAAAGATGTACCATGATCTGAGTCAGCATTATTGGTGGTCCAGTATAAAGAGAGATATAGCAGAGTTTATAGCCAAGTGGTTGACATGTCAGTAGGTTAAGTGGGAGCATTGAGGCCATGTGGAGAGCTTTAGAGGATGCCCATTCTCGAGTGGAAGTAGGAACACATTATAATGGACTTTGTAGTTGGATTGCCTCCTACTGTTGGAGGTTTTGATTCTATTTGGGTAGTGGTGGATCGACTGACCAAGTCTTCCCACTTCATTCCACATAAAGTGAAGTATACAGCTGAAAGGCTAACCCAACTTTATATTAGTCAAATTGTGAGACTTCATGGACTCCCAATATCTATTGTATCAGATCGAGGTTCGTTATTTACTTCACATTTTTAGAGGGCTTTATAATATGGTTTAGGTACCCTTTTGGATTTAAGTTCAACTTTTCACCCCTAGATTGATGGCCAGTCCAAGAGGTCCATTCAAGTATTAGAAGATATGGTTCGATCCTATGTTGTAGATAATAGAGCTAGATGGGATTTGGCCTTAGCAGAGTTTGTGTACAACAACAATTATCATTCGAATATTCAAATGGATCTTAGATGAGGTCTTGTATGGCCAGAGATGTAGATTTCCCATAGGTTGGTTTGAGACACAATAACGGTGGTGAGTATGGGTGTTGATATGTTGAGAGATCACCTTGAGTGGGTACAGTTGATTCAGAGTAGATTGGTGATAGCCCAGAGTCGTCAAAAGAGCTACGCTGAAAAGCGGGTTCGACCTTTGGAGTTCATGGTTGGTGATATGGTTTGGTTGAAAGTCTCACCTTTCAAAGGTGTTATGTGATTTTGAAAGAAAGGCAAGCTCAGTCCGAGGTTCATTGGTCCTTTTGAGATTCTTGATAGAGTGGGAGAGGTGACTTATGGTGTAACAATCCAGATTTTCGGAAAACCTCATCGATGCAAAGTACATTGATTTCAATCTTACTTGGTGTGGTTTTTAGTCTTCATGGGTCTCCTTCATCAAGCCATGATAAAGGAATTCCATTGTTTAAGCTTTTCATGTGAACCGTTGGAAGGAGAAACTTTAAATGGTCATATCCCTAAGCACATTAAGAATTGGTGGCCTATTACCTATTAAATTGAATCTCTTTGAGTTAGCTTTCCAACGCACTTGGTTTCACTTGATTCGGAGTTCGGATGAGGAAGTTATGCCCATTTTTATTAAGGTCGTCTGAGGAAGGATTTTGTTATGTTTTTTGGCTAAGGCATGCTACAAGGAGACCCTATACGGGTTGTGAAGCCTTGTATGGTCAGTGTGGGAGTCTTGTGGTCCTCAACACGGGTTGTGTTGAAGTGTTTCGTGAAGGTCTCATCCTAAGAAATGGTTCTATGTATAAGGCTAACATTCCAGAACTCACATCAACTTGTTGGAAGCTGAAACGACCCAAAAAGTTCCTAAAAATGTGCTTCGGAAGTAACCGGAAACTTGTTTTAGCTATATCTAAAAATCCATTTTGTTTTTCGAAAATTCCACTTCATATTCTTGCTTAGAGGGTCAAATTGAGTGGGAAATGGGTCTAACCCAAATTTTAGATCAACCGTATCAAAATTCGAAATTTCCAAGTGAAGCCTTTTTTGAGGGTCTACTTTCGAGGGACATATATCTTAGTACACAAATAATTGGGTGTCCCATAACATATCCATGGAAAGCACTTTGAGTTAGCTACCCAACGCACTTCGTTTCACCTCATTTGAAGTTCGGACGAAGAGGTTATGCCCATTTTTGTAAATTCCATCCGTGCAGGAAATGCAATTTCTAGAGAGCAAATTTACTGTTCATAAGCCTCATTTTTTTTTTCTAAGTGTTGGAACCATTTTTCCAAGGACATATTTTATTTCCT
>JBCEWC010006640.1:0-22707 GCA_038996855.1 Solanum aculeatissimum | reverse complement strand
ACCCATAACTAATTGAAAACTTGAAATCAAATTAAAAGGGTTAGGGTTCTTAGGATCTTCAAGGATGAAAGGGAATCCTTAAATCAAGTCCCATATACCTTAATCCAAGCAACTAGCCAACAAGATCAAACTTAATCAAGTCTTCTTCCCCAAATACTACATGCTAGCTTCAATGGATGCCAAGAGAGTGTTAGGATCTTCAGAGAGTGTATAGGAGAGTTCTAATGGATGAATGAGGGTTTAGGGAATGTTTTAGGGGTTTAAGAGACCGTAGGGGACTAAAAGGGGGCTTAGGAATATGTTAAATCACGAAAATACCATTAATAAAACGCAACTTTCTGGAACTAAGCATTGTCAAATGGCAGCTACAGTGCCGTTTACCAGTGCACGAGCCGTCTGACCCAACTGTCCAACCTTCCTTAGCCAAATTCTTCAACGCGAACTCTCGGAGGACTTTCTGTTACACTTCACGAGGCACTTGATGGTCCGTTCAAGGTGTGACTATCCGTGTAAGGCACCGTTTAATCATAAATATCCTCAAACACCATTTCCAAGGCTTGGCCTAGCCACTGTCCAACTTAACGGGATAGTGGACGGTCCGTCAAACACCAAACGAGCCGTGCAAGGCTTCGTTGGTTTAGACTTGGCTTAGGGGTGGTTCTAGGCCACCCATATCTCACTAGAACACTTGAAGAGGCACTAGACGAACCGTGAAAAGTTTCACGGCCCGTGCCAAAGTCCTTGGCCACATTTCGTAGCCTATCTCCAATGGCTTCCGAATTTCAGACAGTCTCACTGTTTGGGTCATATCTCCCTCATCCGAACTCCAAATTGAGTGAACTTACTTGTGTTGTAAGGATAACTCAAAGAGCTTCAATTTTATATGTAGTAGCTCACATGATTTATCCCAAATCAAAAGTTATGAATGTTTGAAGTACACTGCCAAAATTGTTCTTCTAGGCCACTAACTAGTCTAATTTGCATTCGGCCAATTAAACTCAACCCGTGGTCACCAAAACTCAACCATTTCTTTTAGTACATCCTATAATTCCAACCATAAGTAGATTTTTAAAATTTTCGGGTTGTTACAGGTCATTACTCTGACTACGGTCTGTAGGAAGTCATCATGGAATCAATGGAAAATTTCCAAAGATGGAGTATACACAACCCTGATACGGGCCGTGGAATACTATATGGCCCGTAGAACCCTTCAGTAAACCTTGTCGACTCAGTATTCATATTTCATTTTTGTTTTGGTTTTTAATTAATATAAATAGATTTTTAGGTTTCTTTTATGAGAAAAGAGAGGTAGAACGACAGAAAAATACTTGGAAGACTTTCTTTGTGTGATTTTAATTTTAATTCTACATTCGTGTGATTTCTTGAAGATTGAGATTTCTTGTTCTTTAACTTTTCATTGTAAGTGAAATATTATGCTATTCATTAACATGATTTCTTTACTAACACTGATCATGAGTAGCTAAATCCACAACTAAGGTTGTGGGAACCACGAAGAACTAACAAGATAAAATTGGATAATTATTCATTCTTGGAAAGTATGCATGCATGTATTAATTTCTTCTCTTTGTTTTGCTTATTTTTTAATAGATGGACAAAGTTAAAACTCGCATAGTATTACTGACTGGATCAAGGTAGTAATGAATAGGAAAAGAGAGTAATTAACAGGATTTGATTGATGTTTTCTTGTCTAATCAACCAAACTGGATCAAGGTGAGGTTGTAGTAAGACAATAGGTAAGGGTTAGTAATATCACTCCGCGGGATGGATCAAATCACGTGCTAAAATTTGCCTTACACTTGAATCAAAGGGTTTGGTGATCTTAACTTACCATTCTACATGCTACACACTAGAAAAGATTATAATTATCCGGTAATACCAAGTTAGGGAATCATGGGAAACACAATACCCTGATTACTTCTTCTACTGATTTCACATCGATTGCACTAGTTTAGGTTTTATTTTCTGCAAATTACAAAAATTTCCCCTTTCGGGAGATATGTAGGTTAATCACCCCACTTTACTTTGAATTATTCTGAAGTCTACTATATTCCCTGTGGGATTTGACCCTAACCTTGGTTCAGTTATATTTCTTGACAATGACCACTTTAACCTTCAAAAAGAAGGTGTAGCTTGGGCGACATCAATCACTGACGAACTTATAGGAATAATTAATGAAAAGTTAAAATCTAAAAAAGGAATAAAACTATATCTAAAACTAATAAGGAAATTAATACATTAAGCTCTAGTTATTCCACTATAAAGAATTATAACAAGAGACCCTCCTCGAAAATGCAGTATGAGGAAAATGAATTTTTATCTCATACTTCACACTTTGGGAGTGAGATCGCAGAGTGGAATATTGATGGATTAGCAGACCATCAAATATATAGCCATTACGACATATAAAATAAAATATATATCACATAAACAAGTGTCCATGTTAATTATAGTTGGATTTACTGGTACTTTAAAATATTGGTGGGATAATTGCCTCACCGAAGTTAATAAACAAAGTGTAGTAAATGCTACTACTATTAATCAAATAGTTAAAAATGAGTCTACAAGACAAATAGTAGAAAATCAAATTTTTGAAGACGCTACCACTATCTTAATTTATAGTATAGCTAAACATTTCATAGGAGAACCTCAACGTTTCCAAGATAGGAGTTTAGAAATATTATCTAATCTATCTTGTCTAAAGTTAGAAAATTTTAGATAGTATAAGGATGTTATCCTCAACAAAGTTATGATTAGACAAGATTGTAATCATGATTATTGGAAAGAAAAATTTATTACAGATTTACCTGTGTTATTTGCTGAGAAAGTTTGAACAAATCTAAAAGACAAATTTGAGGAAAAAAATTCTTATAATCAGTTAACTTATGGCGATCTTATAAGTTTTATAAGCGTTACAGGATTAAAACTATGTACTGACATTAAGCTTAAAAGTCAACTTAAGAAGGATAATAAGAAATCAAAAGGGGAACTAGGAAAGTTTTGCCAGAACTTTGGATATATTGAGGACTCGGAAAGCAAGAAAAATTACTTGATTGCCTTAAAGGATATTCTTTTAGAAAAATAATTTAATAATGAAACTATTATTAAACCCTTTAACATGAAAAATATCTTAAATAAATTTAATAATCAAAAGACTAAAATAACACTACAAAGTATACAGATAGAATTATCGCAAGTGCAAAAGGAGATTGAAGAGGTTAAGCAAAGACTTAACCTAGAAGCAGAATTAATTACTAATAAAACAATTAATCAGGAATCAAAATCCTACAAACCAGAGTTGGGAGAAACATCCCAAGAGATTGAGTCTCTAGAAGGACTTTTAACTCAATTAGGAATTAATATGATTTCGGTAGTTAGAATACAAAGCTACCACATATCCATCACTTTAGTCATAAATAAATATTACACCGTCCATAAAATTGCACTATTTGATACAGGTGCAGATCAAAATTATATTATTGAGGGATTAATTCCTACTAAGTATCTTAACGTAGGTACTACACGATTATTCTCTGCAACAGGAGAAAACTTTAAAATAAATTATAAACTTTGCAAAGAACATATCTATAATAATGGAATTGATTTTATAAATGATTTTGTAATAACAAAAAATACAAATGAAGAAATAATATTAGGTATTCCTTATATTACCCAGATAAGACCATATACCGCCAAATTAGATGGTATCCATACGACCATATTAGGAAAAGATCTTGTCTTTCCCTACCTAAATAATATATCAGAAGAAGAAAATGAATTTATAAAAAAATAAAATCATCTTTAAAATAAATTTACTTTCGCAACCCCAGGTCATTAGGACTCCTACTCCACCTAGGATTCTCTTTGAAAATGATTTTTTAAACAAGTATTGTTACCCAAATCAAAATGTTCTTTATAAAACTACTCAATTAAAACAAAAATATTTTGGACAGCAAATTCTATTACCCAACTTTGATTTTCAACTAAAGGGAGGAAATAATTCTCTCCCATATATCTTAATAAAAGAATTTTATAGGGAAATAATGAAATCAGGAACACCAGGAATAAGGCCTTCGAGGCCCCCATTCTCAAAATTTATGCCTGAAGAAAAAATGAAAAGACCCTTATATGAAAAGGATAAAACAAAAAATAAGAATATCCTCTTAATGGAATCTCTCCTCTTACCAAAAAATACTACACCATTAAAATAGCCTATAACCAGTTCAACCAAATACAACCACTTCATTCAGGTTTTAAGAATGACTCCTCTTCCTCAATTAATAAAAATACCTCTATCCAAACAAAGGATAGCTACGAGATGAAAACCGTAGAAAAATACTCACAAGAAAAAGAGAAAGATGACCATGCTCTAGGTAAAGAACAATTTAAGTTATCATTTCTACAGGTATTACCAAATATGGCACTGGATAAAAAAATATCAACATTATGGAATCTCGGACATACTGAAGCACTACTATACAAATCTAAATTATGTGGAAACAAATGACCCCCTCAAAACCCAGAGGTATTATGAATTTATCTTAATAGATACTGATTCGATAGAATATGAGCATATATTTGAAGAAAATAATCCAGGCAGCATAAGATACTCAAAATTCACGATTTAAAAGGATATTAAGCCCTTTTGAGTGGTTTGCAGATCACCTATATACCCCTATATAATTATCAAAAGATCATCGACCACAAACATATAATCGGTATGATTATAAGGCAATCTAGTACAATTTTATACACATTAGGCCCAACACCCATACATGGTTCATAAAATATTTTGAAGAAATGAAAGATGCAGTGATTTTATTAGATAATGCGCCATCAAAGGAACTTAGAAATGGAGATATGTTAAATCCACAAGAGATAGCACAAGCATACCTCTTTAATTAAAAGAAAGAGCTAGCAATCTTTACCAAATTCAACAAAGACGGCCCGTAAGAATCTACAAAAAAATCCATAAAAGCATAAAATGAAAAAGGAACAAAGTTTAACAAAACTCACAAAAGGAGAAAATAGCATTTTCACGAAAGAAGATATATATGAAAAGATATGTGTTCGACAATCGGCTAAAAGGATACGTGTTTAGCAATTAGATAGATATTGGTTTTGTGTTGTAATTACAACTACGTGTAAAATAAATAGATTGTATTAGTCTATATACACATGTAAAATAGGTAATGCATGTTGGAAGCTAGTCAGCATTTTTTAAGGCCTATTTAAGGCTTTCACTTGTAACGGTAAAATGCATGCAATCACTTTCCCTTTAGAAACTTTATGTTACTCTCACTCTCCCATCTCCCAACCTTTCCTTTTCCATTTTCCAACTTTCCCTTGTATTGTGTCTCTCTCTTCCCTCAATAAAAACTAAAAGTTTGTATGTATATTTTCTCTACTGTTATTTTAATTTACTATTTTAAAGTTTGAATTTTGTTATACTGTTGTGATATCTCATAACTCTATTCTTACGTATACCTATGTTTCAAGACTTATTTTTACATGTGGGATGTGGAGTAGGGTCATAAGAAACTTCTAGCACTTAGCCGAGTTCAATACTTTTCTATAAATTGAGTTTCTAGTGTTAGATTATACAAGGGTCAACTTTAAATACCATAACTCTTAGCACACAAAGAATCAGGTCTCTTATGACCTACCAAATGATTGCGTCTTTATAAGTCAAGATTTGAACCTTAAAAGAATCTAACCAAAAATTTGATAGTTGGTGTGATAAATTGAGTTGATAAATGTCCAATGAGACTAGTTGAATAAGCTAACCATAGGGTGGATTTCTTATGAGCATGTTGAGTCTTAGGAGGAGTATTGAGCACCGAATTGAGTAAGAGTAAGTCCAACTCAAACTCAATAACTATGTGGACAGCATAGGAGAGGATTGAACCGTAAAAATAGATGTTTCCCTATTGTCCCCCAAAAAGTGGACTTGATGTTATTATTGTGGATCCACTGATGGGGTGTCCTTTACCCTGGCAAGGTATTGGATGGCTATGGCAACGACATTGCTTTGTTGTATCATCACTGGCTCATAGGTGATGGTTTTCGATTAGAAAAACTCCTAAATAGGCCTTGATACCACTCTGAGTGAATTAGCTTAGATGGTATATGAGTGGTCATTGTCTAAACTATATTTCTTACTTTAGACTATTTACTTGATGATTAAGTTCCCTACTTCTTGAGTTGATCTATTTTGAGTTCATGTTATTCTACCTTTATATGTTTCATTCTGCTATTTTACATACTCATACATTCCACGTATTGACGCTCATTTGGTCCTGCATCGTTTCATGATGCAGAGACAGTTACTAGTGATTATCAACAGATGCCCCATTGAGGACCTTTTCACATTCAGCTGATTGGTCATTCCTCCCCTACTTTCAAAGGATATCATGTTTCTTTCTAGCTTTGAGTTTAGAGATTTTTTTTATTTTGAGGTATCCATGGACCTGTCATTGGAACCATTTAGTCAGATATTTTTTAGGCTTCATACACAAGACTATCGAGTTATGATTGGATGTTATTATTGGCTAGTTTATTTCATACTATTCTTACTCAGTTGATGGATTGATATGTTTGGCCTTTTATTATCATTTCTCATTTATTTTCTTTATGTATTCTTAATCATGGATGTCTTCCAGTATTAGAATGTGATTGTATGAATGTGATGAGGTGAGTGATTCGCTTAGGGGCTAGCAATAGTCTCTGAATATTGGCAATGTCAAGGGTACCCTCGTGAGGTGTAACAAACTTATTGTTAGAGCATAGAGTTCAAGTGTCCTAGGGAGTCTATGAAGTCGTGTCTAGTAGAGTCTTATTTATGGGTGTGTTGTGCACCACACTTTATAAGCAAGATGCTATAGGACATTAGGAATTGGTACACTTTTCTTGTATTTTGAGTTTGTGCGATAGAGTTTAACTCTATTAAAGTATTTATCTGATTAGTATGTTAGGCGTTTGCATGTCATGCCTCCTAAGCGTACCGCAACTCAAAGAGATGCTTCAGCCTCTAATGCTGAGAATCCCTCACCAGAGGTGCCTACGCAGTTGGATATAAGGGGTCGAGGTCAACCAGTTAGAGCCACCAGGGTTCCATAAGCACTTACTCCTCCACCTGCTTCTACTATAGAAGATGATTTTAGAGAAGCTATCACTATGCTCACCCAATTAGTAGTCACACATAGTGGGAACCAGAAATCACAAGCTCCTAGTTTTAGCTCCCAAGGGACAACTATAGCAACCAGACTTAGAAATTTTCTGAGGATGAACCCACCAGTCTTCAATGGGTCCAAGGCTGAGGAAGACCCCCAGAACATTATTGATGAGATGTGGAAGGTGTTGAAAGCTACGCATGCGACTAAGACTGAGAGAGTTAAACTTGTTTCTTATAAACTTAAGGATGTGGCATATGTTTGGTACTATCAATGGGAAGAGAGTTGAGGTGAGAATGGTGAGCCTACCATTTGGGATGATTTTGAGAGCTCCTTTCTTGACCACTTCTTTCCATGAGAGTTGAGGAAAGCAAAGTTTGATGAGTTTGTAAACTTAAAGATGGAGGGGATGACTATCAAAGAATATAACATCAAGTTCATATAGCTATCCAGGTATGCTCAATAGATGGTCCCTGACATGAGATCTAGAATGAGAAAATTCATATCCATCTTGGGCAAGCATGTGAAAAAGAAGTGCAAAGCGACATTTTAATAACTCAGTACCATCAATATCTCAATGTCTATAGTATCTCAGTATCATCAATGTCTTAATAACATTGGTGTTTCAATACCTTATCTATTAACACAAACTAGTCAAAACTATTTCTCTTCGGCTTTTCATCACGAATAGAGCTTTGAGCTCATAACATCATCATATCACAAGTAATAAATATAAAGGAGAGACATGGTCACACCTACAATGATACATTTCTATCCCCAAATACTCAATCTTATACATATAGGAGCATACAAGGTTCATTCATACTCAACAAAAGGTTAGAAGTTCACTTGCCATAATTAAAGTCTTGAATCAAGATAAATTTGGTGTTTTCCCCTTTCTCGTCACTCTAATTCACCAAAATATATTCACATATGGTATCACAATCACATAACGAGTCTAATGACACTAAAATCACTTAATTTGAGGAAAAGGATAAAGGGCTACCAACTATATTATGAATTCATGAAAATTCTATGAAACAATTATACAAGATTATAAAGCCCCCTTTTATGATGCTATGATACACCCTCTTGTGAAAGGAAAATACTCACTTGAAGGGGTTTATGGTTTTTAATAAGCTACTCTTATCATGATGTTATAATTTACAAGTTTACACATGTTATGATTATGCCTATGTTTATGTATTCTGTGGGACTAGACTTAGCACTGAATGGGATTTAGAGTGGGAGACTACCCTTAAGGGTCCTTATATAAAGCTTTATTCCCATAACAGTGTGCCACGATAGGATTATGTATTATCTAGTGGATCTACATATAGCTCCATGTTCATGTATCACCCACCAAAAAGACAATGCCATAAGGTGAGGGTATAGTTTACCTTGGCAAGTAGACTACCCCTTCGGTTTTGAGGCAACATCAAAATTCCATGTAGTAGATCACATGGTCTTAGTATCGGTTAAGGTCTCCTACCACATATGTATATGATATATGTTATGAAATTTATGTCTCTTCCATGTATATTTTCATCAAGGCAATGATCATTCATTTCATATTGAGATTATTGCCTTTGTTATGATTATGCATCTTGTCTATTATGGCGTATGATTTTATTGCATTGAAACTTGCATACTTGGTACATTCAAAGTACTAACACATATTTTTTCCTACATGATTTAACTATGTAGAGAATGAAGATCTTTCCTATCCACCTCCTCGTGGCTAGTTTGACTTGTGAAGACTCTGCTTGTGGTGAATCTTCTAGTTCGAGGGTGATATCCATCTTCTATCTATCTTTATTATGTTAAGACATTGATACTTTTATTATTTCTCATTTGAGGGTGAGCCCAGGACATGTCTTGGCCCTTGCTCCATTTATGACTTAAAGGTATTGTTGGATAGTATGCTATGTATGTATTATGCGATAATATTATATCGATGGTGACTTTCCCTTAGACCCTATCCTATACTTGTTGTTGATTGTGATATTATTAGTTCGGTGGTGAAATTTCTAAGCGCCTACTTCTTATAGAGTGTGTCCTATGACTCATTTCCTTAAAATCAATTGTTGTGACTAGATGGTAGAAATTCCTCATTTGTTATCACTGGATGGTGGAAATTCCTCACCCCTTTACCCCATAGAGTACGACCTAGGCCACTAATACCCTAAGAACTACTTGATGATGATTGATTTACGTTTACTTTCTGATAATGTGTTTAATGAATGTTATAAGACTTGTTTGGGGTGCCTTTGGGTCCCTCATTTTTCATGTCACACCTAGGACCTAGGCTTGGTTCGTGACAGCAGGTTTGACCACCAGTTACCACCACTGATATTAGAGCTTGTAGCAACCAACTTTCAGAGATGAGGGTGAGAACAAGGTATTCGTGATCATTGTTTGTACCCAAAAAGTTTTGAATCTTACATTACTGGTTGAGGACTGATTTGAGGTTGTCTTGGTTAGTTTGTGAGTTCCCCGAGTCTCTCTTGCATGACTGTCTTGGAAGAAAATGTGTTGGTTAAATTTTGCTCGAAGTCTTATGGAAGTACTGAATTTAAATATCAATATCTCTTGGTACAGGATGAACTGTGTGGGCCACAATCTACCAAATTGAATCTCTTTGATTTATCTTCTCAACGCACTTAGGTTTACTCAATTCGGAGTTTGGATGTGAAAGTTATGTCCTTCACAGTGGGACTGCCTTTGCAAGGAAAACATTATGAAAAGGGGAAGAAGAAATTTGGCTTAAGGCAGTAGACTACGAAAGGGTCCACAGACTATTTGGAGGCTCACGACCCATGAGCCCGGTCAATAGAGTGTTCCAGTAACCATCATGGGAAATAGAACAGGACTCCGAGCCAAATAAGGCTCCACGAACTAGCTCACGGTCAGTATGAAGCCTCACAGCTTGTGAGCCCATCCGTGTGGGGTTCTAGTAAGTTTCCAGTATTTGTGCAGAGGCCCGGAGCCAAGTGAGGCTCCACGGACTGGCTCACGGTCTATATGAGGCCTCACAAGCGTGTAGAGGTCCAAAGAGCTGCCCCAAGGATTTGTCATTTGTTATTCCAAGTATGGCTTCATAGAAGGGACTCACGGACCGTGAGTCACTACACGGTCCGTGTAGTGCACCGTCGACTGTTTCTAGTTTTTCTTCCTTGTTTCATTAATGATTTAATTATAATTTTAATTAATACTAGGGTCGTTTTAATAATTTTAAACTCTCCTAAAAACTTTGATTAAACCCTATTCACTCTTGTTCAATTCAATTTCTTCAATTTCATTCAAATTAATCTCATCCTCCATTAAAGGCAAGCTTGAGGATCAAGGGAAAAATTTGATTCCTCTTCAAATTCTTGTTGTTCTTTGTGATTTATCTTAGGTATGTGGGATTGATTCATGGTTGTCCTTTCAACCATGAAGACCTAAAATCCTTTTCTTTAATTTTGATGAATTTTAGTTTTCTTGTAAATGGGTCTTTTAACTTATGAATGATTTAATTCAATTGAGTTGTGGTATGTACTTTATGTTGATTTCAAGTTGATTTAAATTCAATTATCATGTTTTGCATCAGAATTACAAAGGTTTGAATATGCATGGTCCCTTGGAAGCTTGTTGAGGCATGGCTAATTTAAATTATGATTTAAATTAGGATTTACTTATGGTTTTCAATTGAATTTCATATCGTATTGTTGAATTAAGATTTAACTCTCTATTACCCATACATTCATCTCATCATTCATGACATATGCATACATGAAAGGTTTGATTTGATGAAACTCTTGACATGATTTGACTTGATTTTTGGTAAGATATGGGAATTGACTAGAATGTGATCACATCTTGTCTCGCTTTGACTTTTTAAGCACTCTGGGTGTTTTACACCACTCTATTCTATTAGAATGAGTTACTCCTATGCATTGGCCTATGGAAATGATATTCGGAAGTTCTATTTTGGATTTAAATGGGTTTTGAAATGTGATTTTGGGCTTGTAGCCATCTTGCATTGTTCTTGGAATTGAAAGATTGAAATCTCCATCTTGAAAGCTTGTATATGTATATGTATTCTCGTTGGATGAGACGTAGCGCCGAGGGATTGGAGTCAGGGTGGACTATCTGCAAGGGTCCACACTCTTTTTTGTCAAATCATGTGCCAACATGGGTTATCTCCCTAGATAGAATTGACTTGTATCCCCTTTTTAAGGGTTGACCTGGGATCTACCTGACAAGTAGTCCAAATCCAAGTAGTAGCTCGCTCGGGTTTCCTTTTTTGTCGGTTGAGGTCAAATTTTCTCTATGATATGTATGTTTGCATTCATACATCAAGGCATCTCATGGCATATTGTTACGATATCCTTTCCTTGCTTATATATATTCTCTCTATACGTATATGTGCCCTTGTCATCTAGCTTGTTAGTGGGATCATGTTCACGTGCATGGCATGCCTACATAATTAGTGCATTTTATGTGCTAACTCATATCCTTTGTCTATATGTTCTAACTATGTAGGGACCGAAGGTGACATCCATCCTCTGTTGGATGTCTGGCAAGACTCTTGTTCCGGTTGATAGTGGTGAGCCCTACATTCCAAGGGCAATACCCATCTACCTCTACCTTATGCTTATATTTCATTTTACTTATCTTGTGACTTGATGGTGAGCCTGGGTTGTGTCGACGCACCCGTCTTACTCTTGCAGAGGCATTGTTGGACATGTACCGGACTCTATTATACACCGCACAATGTGTCTATTGAGATAATATGAGTTTCATGCTTTGCCATCATTACTTATTTTTTATTATGCTTTCGCTTATGCTATCATGATATGTTGGTCGGGAATGTGCTTATGTGGAAAGTCCCTATCCCGTCTTGCTCCCATAGCTTAATTCATACTTACTCGCCCCTTAAAACGTAATTGATATGTGCTATGTGATTCATGCTCATCCCATCCCCAGCAACATCCCCATAGCTTAAGTCCAAAGCCCTGAAATCCCTTACACTTATGTGTTGAATATTAGTTTATGCGCTTCCAAACCAATGATGTGTGTGATGATGCCAAGAAGGCTTGATCGAGGACTCTCGGGTTCTCTTTTGCCATGTCACATCTAGGCCCTATTCTCAGGTCATGAAAAAGATGGTATCGGAGCCCTAGGTTTGTAATGGTCCTCGGAGTCCAACATGTCACATCAATTAGAGTCTTGTTCATGGGTGTGATGCGTGCCATACCTATGAACGAGGGGCTATGATGACGTTTTAGGAATTATCACACTTCATTGTTCCTTATGTCGTGTTGTAAACTATTTTGTAAGGTTTCTTGAAATGTCAGTGTTCTTGTCACTCTTTTAGACAATGCCTCCCCGAAGAGCTCTGCTCCCCAAATAGACTCTGGTCTATAAGGAACAGGCCCCCCTTGAGCCTGTGGAAGATCAAGTGACTCACGTTGAGGTTCAGAATATGGTTGCTATGCTGGCCCAGGTGGTGGGTAATCAAGCCCAGCCGAATAACCCCATAAATGGTGGCACTCCAGCTTCTAGGGTGAGGGACTTCACCCAGATGAATCCTCCGGAGTTCTTTGGTTCAAAGACTGATGAAGATGCCCAGGAGTTTATTGATGAGCTCACGAAGGTGTTGACAGTTATAGGTGTCAGTTCTGAGGAGAAGGTTGAGTTGGCTGCTTATCAATTGAAATATGTGGCTCAGATGTGGTATAATCAGTGGTTGGTTGAGAGGGTCGCAGAGACTAAGGTTGATTGGGAAGAATTCAAGTTTGCTTTTCTGGACCGTTTCTTCCCTCTTGAACTTTGGGAAGCCAAAATGATTAAGTTTATTAACCTTAAGCAAGACAGCATGTCTGTGAGGGACTATTCTCTCAAGTTCACCAAGCTTTCAAAATATGCTCCCATCTTAGTAGTTGATCCCCGTGCAAGGATGCACAAGTTCATTTTTAGGGTCTCTAAATTGGTTGTGAAGGAGTGTCGCACTTCCATGCTTATTTGGGAAATGAATATCTCCAGGCTTATGATTTATGCTGAATAGATTAAGGGAGAAAAGCTCAAAGAGAGAATGATAAATGAATCCAAGAGAGCCTGGTTTGATGGTGGGTTCTCTAACTCGAGCAGTGGTGGAGGAAATGGCCGATTCCAACAAGGTTAGGATTCAAATGTGAAGTTTGCAAACTCTAGGGTGCATCCTCCTAAAGCAAAAGTTGGGGTATACCACGAACCTGTCATTGCGGCCAATTTTGGGGAAGTCATTTGGGTAAATGTAGGAAGGTTTCGGGAGCTTGCTTTAGGTGTAGGAGTATGGATCACAAGATTGCCGACTATCCAAAGAATGCAGAGAGAGATCAAGTGGCTCCAGGTGGTCAAGGGCAGCCGAAAGCTCAAGTTGGTGGTGCTCCCAGGAACAACAGGTTCTATGGTCATCATGCCCGGCAGGAAGTGGATGAAGCTCCTAATGTTGTGAATGATATGTTAAAAGTCTTTGATTTTGATGATTATGCTTTACTTGATCGAGGTGCAAATTTATCTTTTGTGACTCCTCTGTTGGTTGTTAAATTTGGTTTGAGTCCTGAGATTTTGAGGGAACCTTATTCAATTTATACTCTCGTGGGTGAATCTGTTATTGTCCGTAAGGTATATCGGGATTGTCCTATTTTGGTTTTGCATAAATTCTTTCCCAGTGACCTTATGGAGTTGGATATGTTTGATTTTGATGTTATTCTTGGGATGGATTGGTTACATGCATCGTATACCTCGATCAAGGACTAGGCAAGTCAGATTCTAGGTTCTTAATGAGCCTGTTTTGGAATGGAAAGGTAGTGACTCTGTGATTAGAGGTCGGTTTATTTCCTACCTCAAGGCCCGGAGAATGATTTTTAAGGGATACATATACCATATTGTGAAGGTTAGAGATGTGGAGGTTGAGTCACCTTCTCTTGAATCAGATCTGGTGGTTAATGAATTTCTCGATGTGTTTCTCGAGGACTTACCCGATATTCCTCCTGATAAAGAAGTATATTTTGGCATAGATCTCCTTTCGAATACTCAACCTATTTCTATTCCTCCTTACCGTATGGCTCCGGCTGAACTAAAGAAGTTGAAGGATCAATTGAAAGATTTGTTGGAGAAGAGCTATATTAGGCTAAGTATTTCACCTTGGGGTACTCCTGTGTTGTTTGTAAGAAAGAACGATGGGTCACTCCGAATGTACATTGACTATCGGCAGTTGAACAAGGTGACCATCAAGAATAAGTATCTATTTCCCAGAATTGATGACTTGTTTGATAAACTTCAAGGAGCTACACATTTGTCGAAGATAGATCTTTGTTCGGGCTACCATCAGTTAAAGTTAAGGGAGTGTGATATTTCCAAGAAAGCTTTCTGGACTAGTTACGAGCATTTCGAATTTGTGGTGATGTCATTTGGTTTGACCAATGCCCCGGTGGTGTTTATGGATCTCATGAATCAGGTGTTTAAGCCATTTCTTGATAGCTTTGTGGTGGTCTTTATCGATGATATCTTGATTTACTCCCGAGATGAGCACGAGCATATGGACCATTTGAGGTTGGTACTTCAAACATTAAGGGAGAAGCAGTTGTACGCCAAATTTAGCAAGTGTGAGTTTTGGCTATGGAAAGTTGCTTTCTTGGTATTAAAGTTGATCCTAAGAAGACCGAAGAAGTAAAGAATTGGCCTAGACCGTTGACTCCTTCTGATATCCAAAGATTTCTTGGATTGGCCGGTTATTATCGAAGGTTTGTTGAGGGATTCTCTTTTATTGCGTCCCCATTGACTAAGTTGACCCAAATAAAGGCTAAGTTTGTGTGGTCGAACGAGTGTGAGAAGATCTTTTAGACTTTGAAGTATCAGCTTACATCGTCTCCCATTTTGACTTTGCCAAATGGATTAGATGGATTTGTGGTACATTGTGATGCCTCGCAGATTGGGTTGGGGTGTGTGCTCATGCAACAGGATAAGGTGATAGCTTATGCTTCTTGACAATTGAAGGTTCATGAGCAAAATTATCCGACCCATGATCTTGAGTTGGCGGCGGTGGTGTTTGCTTTAAAGATTTGGAGACATTACTTGTATAGAGTTCACGTTGATGTTTTCACCGATCCTAAAAATTTACAATATGTGTTCACATAAAGGGATCTTAACTTGAGGAAAAGGAGGTGGTTGGAACTACTCAAGGACTATAATATAAGCGTTCTTTATCACCCGGGCAAGGCAAATATTATGGTGGAAACTTTTAGTAGGCTATCCATGGGGAGTGTGTCATACGTTGACGAAGAGAAGAAGGAAATAGTAATAGATATGCACCGTTTGGCTAGGTTGGGTGTTAGATTGGCTGACTTGAATGATGGTGGTATTCTTGTTCAAAATGGGTTCGAATCTTCCATGATTGTTGATGTGAAAGCAAAATAGGATTTGGATCCTTCCTTGGTAGAGTTGAAGAAGTTAGTTACCAAAACGAAGATAGAGATCTTCTCCCAAGAGGTAGTGGTGTGCTATGGTATCAAAACCGATTGTGTGTTTCGGATGTCGACAGCCTAAGAGAGGTCATCATGAGTGAAGGTCATAATTCCCAATATTTTATTCATCTGGGATCTACTAAGATGCATCGGGACTTAAGAGATGTATATTGGTGGCATGGCATGAAGAAGGACATAGCTAAGTTCGTGTCGGAATATCCAAATTGCCAACAAGTGAAGGTTGAACATCAAAGGACTGGTGGTCTGGACCAAGACATTGAGATTCCTACTTGGAAGTGGGAGGTTGTGAATATATATTTCGTGGTTGGGTTGCCCCGTACTCCTAAGCAATTTGATTCTATTTAGATTGTGGTGAATCGATTGACTAAGTTAGCTCACTTCTTACCGGTCAAGGCTACTTATAGTGTCGAGGATTATGCTAAATTTTATATTTGTGAGTTAGTGAGATTGCATGGAGTGTCGAGGTCTATCACATCGGATCATGGTACCCAATTTACTTCTTACTTTTGGAGATCATTTCAAAAGAGGCTTGGCACTAGAATTAAACTGAGCACCGCATTCTATCCTCAAACCGATGGGTAATCTGAGAGAACAATTCAAACCTTGGAGGATATGTTAAGGGCTTGTGTGTTTGAGTTCAACGGAAATTGGGATGATCATCTACCGCTCATTGAGTTTGCCTATAACAATAGTTTCCATGATAGCATTGGTATGGCTCCCTTTGAAGCTTTGTATGGTAGGAGGTGTAGGTCTCTAGTGGGATGGTTTGAGTTAGGTGAGATGGCATTGTTAGGCCCGTACTTGGTTGTTGAAGCTATAGAGAAAATGAAGGTAATTAGGGAGAGGTTGAGGACGGCTCAAAGTCGCCAAAAGTCTTATTTGGATGTTAGGAGAAGAGACCCTGAATTTAATGTAGGTGATTGGGTTTATGTAAAAGTATCACCTATGAAGGGCATTATGTGTTTTGGCAAAAAGGGCAAGTAGTGTCCTCGGTATGTCAGACCATATGAGATTGTTGAACGAGTTGGCAATGTGGCTTATAGATTAGAGTTACCTTTGGATATGAGCTCTATTAATCAGGTGTTCCATGCTTCAATGCTAAGGATATTGGTTAGTGACCCTAATACAATTGTGCCTTTGGAAGGTGTCGCGGTTGAGGAAACCTTAGCTTACGAAGAAGTACTAGTCGAGATCATGGATAGACAAGTAAAGTGGCTTCGCAACAAGGAAGTAGCTTCGGTTAAATTGCTTTGGAGAAATAAACATGTGGAGAGTGCTACGTGGGAGGTGGATTCGGACATTACGAAGTGATACCCCATCTTTCCCAATCTACTCAAGCCTAAGGTACTAGGTTCTATCCTCTTCTGAATGGTTCTAATTCCTTATTTCCTTGAGTTCATGTCATTACATGCATACATATGCACGAAATGATTTAAAAAATATTTTGACTTAAATTTTCAATGGCTTTCGAAATGATGAATGATGCATTATGTTTTGTCTTGGAATGGTTCTTGTCCTTCAAGCCTTGTTCTAGACCATTAGAGGAAGAATGTTCCCAAGAGGGAGATGATGTAACAACCCAAAAATTTCCAAACCTTGCATTACTGGTTAAGGGCTGGTTTGAGGTTGTCTTGGTTAGTTTGTGAGTTCCCCGAGTCACTCTTGCATGTCTGTCTTGGAAGAAATCGTGTTGGCTAAATTTTGCTTGACGTCTTGTGGAAGTACTGACTTTAAATGTCCGTATCTCTTGGTACAAGATGAACTGTATGGGCCACAACCGATAAAATTGAAGTTCTTTGAGTTATCTTCTCAACTCACTTGGCTTCACTCAATTCGGAGTTCAGATGTGGAAGTTATGGCGTTCACAGTGGGACTGCCTGTGCAGGGAAAACATTCTGAAAAGGGGAAGAAGAAATTTTGCTAGCCGGTCCGTGTGAGGCCTCACGGCTCGTGAGGCCTATACGTGTGGAGGTCTAGAGAGCTTCCCCAAGGATTTGTCATTTGTTGTTCCAAGTATGGCTTAACGGAAGAGACTCACGGACCGTGAGTCATTACACGATCCGTGTAGTGCACCGTCGACGATTGTTTTCAATTTTTCTTCCTTGTTTCATTAATGGTTTAATTGTAATTTTAATTAATCCTAGGGCCATTTTAATAATTTTAAACTCTCGTAAAAACCCTGATTAAACCCTATTCACTCCTATTCAATTCAATTTCATTCAAATTGCTCTCATCCTCCATTAAAGGCAAGCTTAAGGATCAAGGGGAAAATTTGATTCTTCTTTAAATTCTTGTTGTTCTTCGTGATTTATCACAGGTATGTGAGATCGATTAATGGTTCTCCTTTCAACCACGAAGACCTAAAATCCATTTCTTCAATTTTGATAAATTTTAGCTTTTTTTTAAATGGGTCTTTTAATTTATGAATGATTTAATTCAATGGAGTTATGGGTTGGACTTTAATGTTGATTTAAATTCAATTATCATGTTTTGCAATAGAATTACGAAGGTTTGAATATGCATGGTCCCTTGGAAGCTTGTTTAGGCATTGGTAATTCAACTTATGATTTAAATTTGGATTTACTTATATTTTTCAATTGAATTTCATATCGTATTGTTGAATTAAGATTAAATTCTCTATTGCCCATGTATTCATCTTATCATTCATGGCATATGCATACATGAAAGGTTTCATTTGATGAAACTCTTAACATGATTTGACTTGGTTTTTGGTAAGACATGGGAATTGACTAGAATGTGATCACATCTTGTCTCGCTCTGCTTTTTAAGCACTCTGGGTGTTTTATACCACTCCGTTCTGTTAGAATGAGCTACTCCTATGCATTGGTCTAAGGAAATGATATTCGAAAGTTCTATTTTTGATTTGAGAGGGTTTAAAAATGTGATTCTGGGCTTGTAGCCATCTTGCATTGTTCTTCGAATTGAAAGATTGAAATCTCCATTTTGAAACCTTGTATATGTACATGTATTACCGTGGGATGAGACTTAACACCGAGGGATTAGAGTCAGGGTGGACTATCTCCAAGGGTCCACACTCCTTTCCGACAAACCATGTGCCAACATGGGTTATCTCCCTAGATGGGATTGACTTGTATCCCCTTTTGGGATTGACCTAGGATCTACCTGGAAAGTAGTCCGAATCCAAGTAGTAGCTTTCTCGGGTTCCCTCTGTTGTCGGTTGAGGTCACATTACACTATGACATGTAGGTTCATATTCATACATCATGGCATGTCATGGAATATTGTTATGATATCATTTCCTTGCTTATATATATTATCTATATACGTATATGTGCCCTTGTCATCTAGCTTGTTAGTGGGATCATGTTCACGTGCATGGCATGCCTGCATATGTAGTGCAGTTTATGTGCTAACCCATATCCTTTGTCTACATGTTCTAACCATGTAGAGACCGAAGTGACATCCATCCTCCGTTGGATGTCTAGCGAGACTCTTGTTTCGGTTGATAGTGGTGAGCCCAACATTCCAAGGGCAATACCCATCTACCTCTACCTTATGCTTATATTTTATTTTACTTATCTTGTGACTTGAGGGTGAGCCCAGGTTGTGTCGAGGCCCCCGTCTTACTCTTGTAGAGGCATTATTGGATATGTACCGAATTCTATTATACACCGCACAATGTGCTTGTTGGATGATATGATTTTTATGCTTTGCCATCATTACTTATGTTTGATTACGCTTATGCTATCATGATATATTGGTCGAGAATGTGCTTATGTGGAAAGTCCCTATTCCATCTTGCCCCTATAGCTTTAGTCATACTTACTCGCCCCTTAGAACGTAATTGCTATGTGCTATGTGATTCATGCTCATCCCATCCCCGGAAATATCCCTATAGCTTGAGTCCAAAGCCCCTGAATCCCTTAGACTTATGTGTTGCATATTAGGTTATGCGCTTTCGAACCGATGATGTGTGTGATGATGCCAAGATGGCTTGATCGAGGACTCTCGGGTTCTCTTTCGCCATGTCACATCTAGGCCCTATTCTCGGGTCGCGACATTGCCCATCTCTTTCTATATGTTTGTGGTTCATCTTTTAATATTTGAAACAAGTATATCTGTAATTGTATATATTTTAGGTCCACTTTTGTGATTTGTACTCATGTTTAGTGGCTTTGTACTAGTGGTTTTTAGATTATGGGAGGAATCTATATATATATATATCTTTCTATTTAATTTATGTTCATAAACTCATTACTTATTGTTCACGACTACAAGTTGGTTCACCTACTAGAGGGTTATAATATGGGCCATCTTGATTCGAGAAAATGTATCATTACAAACTTGCTCCTGCCATTATCTTATTGCAAATTTGAAGATGGGGAAAATCATCATCCATGGAGGTACTACGTCAAAAGGTGGGGTGTGTTGTGACATAGATATTAATTTATATACGTTTACAGAGGTGAAATATCCTTGGTTATCTGAAATTCCACATATTCTTAGATTATGTAGTTCTCTATGTATGTTTACCAAGGTAAAAATAACCTTGTTTATCTGAAATGGCACACTATTGGCCCGAGATTATGTAGTTTTTGTAAGGACACTTCTCACAGGTCACTTCTAATGATATCCATAGAAAATGTCCTCCATTTTAGGATGGACAAGTGCAACACAAATGGTTCCTCTAAAGGAAATTTGGGAGCAAGCTCTTAAACTTTAAAAAATTTGTATTTGCTTCTACTGTTTTTATTCTTTACACTACTAATCTATATGTCAAAGCTAGAGCTAGTGAGGAAAAAATAGAATATTGTGTGAGAAATCATTTTCTACCTCTTGTTATAGAAATTGATTCTTTTTTAATGAATTGGATTATGGAGGAACATTAGAATACTCCTTAGAATATCGGTAGGAAATCAGAAGATTTTGGTACTCCATTTGTCCCATTTTTATGTGTTACGATCCAAAATCAGATTGCGACTAAAGAGGAATAACATAAAGAAAAAACAATCACAACATATCATACGAAATCCCAAAACCTAGAGTCATGAGTATAAGAGCATCTAAAGTAGTACAAAAGAGTAAATACATTTGTCTCAAAAGAAATACAACATTGTCTAATAATATTTAGTACAATTTCTGAAATAGAAAGCGACAAAAAAAATCTCAAACATCCACGACGATTCAAAGTTTGAGCCTCATCACTAAGATCTAGGATAGATGGATGGAAACTCTGGTAGAATGAATCAACTACCCTGACGAGGTCCCTGTGCTCGAGCTACAGGGAGGAAACAAAGTAGGGATGAGTACATTGAAATGTACCCAGTAGATTCAATTGACTGGGTAAAAGAAATTGAACAAGTATGTAATAACTAAGAGTCTATAACACTTGCATCACAAGGTTAGTGCACAATATATATATATATATATATATATGTAAGTAAGAATAGATGAATATGGCAAATGCAGCCAATGTGCAATGCATATGAGATGTATGAATCCAATGGCGTCGTAGGCCATATATGAGGTGGAACATGACTATCGCAGAGTTGATGTACACATCTATTGAGCCGAAGCTACAACAAAGAACCCGGGAGCGTCGCAAGCCATGTACTCAAATATCTCAAGACGTCGCAGGACATATACTCAAATATCTCAATGCGTTGCAGGCCAAAACCTGAAGTATCTCGAGGCGTCGCAGGCCTCATACTGAAATATCTCAAGTATCATAATGAATTAAGTGGTACAAATGCAATATGAGATGTGTGCATACCAATGCAACCCTTCAAGTATAAGTTGTGTGCATACCAATGCAACAAATCAAGTATAAGATGTGTGTATACCAATGAAACAGATCAAATATAAGATAGCAATGTAACATGATAAATGATATGCATAATAGTTATAACATCAAAAAGGTTATGTCAAGTGCATCAACTAGTACCACAATGCCATCACTAAGTCTCATATCATCACTCTCTCATCACTAATCAGAATGTCAATGAAACCGGACTTTGCAAGTCCCTAAAATATGCTCATAGGTCTCAAATGTATCATAAATATCATCAAGTTACCACATAATCTTATCAAAGGTATCACAAGTCTTGTATCATCATAATAATATCCAAAATATCTTAATTGTCAAAGTTTCATCTCAATCTATCAATATGATCACAATTTACTCAAATTTTGGAATAACTGATATCACATTTCTATCAAAATTCTATCATATCAGTTTGTTTACTCGTGAATTCGTCCAGATCTTACAATTATCACAAGAACAAGTCCAAGAACTAATATCCCATCCTATTGAAGTTAACCGAACCTACTTCGATGTCGAAACTGCACTCGAACAAGTTTTCAATCAACTCAAGCCTCCAAACGATCATTGAATCGATCAATGGCTATCAAAAATAGATACTCCGCGTCAAGAGGTGCATTTTGATACCCATATTGGCACGAATTAGGCTTAGGGGAAAAATGATCTAAAATTAGGACTAAAATTTGAGATTCCCAAATCTAGAAATTGAGTTCAAAATCAGGTTCTACACAAAAAATAGAGTTCGTCGGTGAAAATCCCATAAAAATCGAGTTCAAATTGAAGGAGAAATCACCATTTAAATTTTTGAAATCATAGACTAAAAATCTCCAATTTTTGATATTCAAAATCATGAAATTCAACACAAAGTCAAGATAAAAGTCATAGAAATTAATCAAAAAGACATTAGAAACACTTACCCAAAAGAATTCTTCAAAAACATTAGTCAAAAATTGCCCCAAAAGCTTGAAATAATTGAAAATGAATAAAAATGGAGGTTTTATGGATTAAACACTGTACAGGTATAAAACCTTCCCCATGAACATAGGCCCATCTTCCCGAATGTGGAGCTTTGGGTTAGTACTCTCCGCGAACAACAGGGTGCGAATGCGGAGCACAATGGGTAACCAAAATAGAATACAAATATATACAATGCTTAAAACTTAAACATAATTATAAATAAGAATGGTATTTAAGAATAAGA
>JBCEWC010006639.1:0-22707 GCA_038996855.1 Solanum aculeatissimum | reverse complement strand
ATTTTGTAAATGAGCTTGACTCTTATTCTATGATGTTATTTTGAAATAGTTTGCCCTTAGTCCCTAATTCCCGTTATCTAATGTTGTATGTACTTTTGCGACCGATTAAGTGTGATGACAAGTTTGAGAGGCTTATTTGGGGTTCCTTCGGGTTCCTCTTTCGCCATGTCACGTCTAGGCCCTAGGCTTGGGTCGTGACAGTCTCTAAGGCTATCAACACTTGGTACGCATAGTCTGCCTTGGTATCTTTGAACTCTATCTCCCCCTTTGGAAAACACCAATCTATTTTTGAACATCTTCTTTCAAATGAAGGAGGATAGGATCCCAGTCCTGCTTCTCTTTAACCTCCACCACTAAGGATGACTCCACCCCATTTTTTATGATTGCGCAACCTTCATTAGAATCCTCAATTGGCACTCCCAAGCATTCTAGTCTGTGAACTTCCTCAGCTAGTTCTTTCTTTCCATCCTCAATGTGTGTAGTGCTCCCCGTGGTCAACCTACTAAGAGCATCAACAACTACATCAGCTTTACCTGGGTGATAGAGGATGCTTATGT
Organism: Solanum aculeatissimum; assembly: GCA_038996855.1. Classification (NCBI taxonomy): domain Eukaryota; kingdom Viridiplantae; phylum Streptophyta; class Magnoliopsida; order Solanales; family Solanaceae; genus Solanum; species Solanum aculeatissimum. The sequence continues at coordinate 22,150 of JBCEWC010006639.1, read as the reverse complement.
CATAGTCCTTCAATAGCTCCAACCACCTCCTCTGCCTCAAGTTCAGCTCCTTCTGACTGAAAACATATTGCAAGCTCTTGTGGTCAGTAAATACATCAACATGCTCACTATAAAGGTAGCGTCTCCGGATCTTGAGAGCAAACACCATGGCAACCAACTCAAGATCATGAGTTGGGTAGTTCTTCTCATGAGTCTTAAGTTGTCTGGAGGCATATACTATCACCTTGCCCCTTTGCATCAATATGCATCCCAATCCAACTCTAGAAGTATCATAATATACAACAAAGTCATCAACTTCCTCGGGTAGGGATAAGACCGAAGCTATAGTCAGTCTAGTTTTCAACTCTTGGAAGATCTTCTTGCAAGCTTCATACCATGTGAACTTAAATACCTTCTTCTGAGTTAGCTTAGTCAAGGGAGCTGCAATAGAAGAAAACCCTTCTACAAAATGCCTGTAGTAACTTGCCAAACCCAAGAAGCTCTTAATCTCTGTTGGAGTTGTGGGCCTTGGCTAGTTCTCTACGGCCTCAATGTCTTGGGAATCAACTTGAATGCCTTTACCTGAAAGAACATGACCCAAAAACGCCACAGATGCTAACTAGAACTCACACTTGGAAAATTTGACATATAACCATTGGTACTTAAGGGTCTAAAGGATAATCCTAAGATGGTTGGCATGCTCCTCCCCGTTACGAGAGTAGATCAGGATGTCATCTATGAATACAATAACGAACATATCTAGGTACGACCTCAACACCCTATTCATAAGATCTATGAAAGTTGTTGGGGCATTAGTTAGCCCAAATGACATGACTAAGAACTCATAGTGACCATAGCGGGTTTTGAAGGCTGCCTTAGAAATGTCTTTTTCTCAAACTTTGAGATGATGGTACCCAAATATGAGGTCTATTTTTGAGAAACAAGTAGCACCCTGTAGTTGGTCAAACAGGTCATCAATCCTAGGAAGAGGATACTTGTTCTTTATGGTGATCTTGTTTAACTGATGGTAATCTATGCACATCCTAAGAGAACCATCCTTTTTATGCACAAAGAGGATTGGAGCACCCTAAGGTGAGATATTTGGCCTAATGAAACCCTTATCTATAAGGTCTTTTAGCTGCTCTTTCAACTCCTTTAGCTCTGAAAGAGCCATCCTATACAGAGGAATAGATATGGGCTGAGTATCTGGGAGGGTGTCTATCCCAAAGTCTATCTTCCTGTCAGGAGGGACTCCAGGTAAATCATCAGGAAAAACTTTTGGGAACTCATTCACGACTGGAGCAAACTGGAGAGATGGTGTATGGACACTAGAATCTTTGACTCTTACTAGAAGGTATATACACCCTTTGGAAATTTAAATTCCTGGCTTTGAGATAAGAGACAAATTGACCTTTAGGATAAACTGAGCTACCCCTCCACTCTAAGATTGTCTCATTAGAAAACTGAAACTTGATCACCCTAGTTCTGCAGTCTATGGAGGCGTAACAAACATAAAGCTAGTATATGTTTAATATGATGTCAAAATCCATCATTTCTAACTTAAATAGGTTAGCTAAGGTATTTTTATGGTAAACTGACACTGGACAACCCCTATAAACTCTTTGGGCTAGAATAGCTTCTCCAACAGGAGTGGACACACTAAAAGGCTCATGAAGATGTTCTGGACTGATCTCAAACTTCATTGCTACATAGGGAGTCATAAATGACAATGTGGCACATGGGCCTAACAATGCATAGACGTCATAAGTAAAAATTTTGAGCATACCAGTAACCATATCTGGTGAGTTCTCCTGCTCTTGTCTGGTGGACATAGAATATAGATGTTTTGTGCCCCCGCCTGTCCCTGATGTAGCACCTCTCTGAATTGGTTTACCCTGTGGTACTGAATAAACTTTTTGAGATTTTCCATCCCTAATATTCTGCCTCCCCATAGGACACTCCTTCAAAAAGTGCCCCACCTAACCACATCTAAAACAACCATTGTGCCCACAAGGCACTCTCCTGGATGAGACCTACCACACTTACCACAAACTGGATAATGAGTCAATCCTTGAGCTACACTTCCCTGCGACCGACTGCTCTGAACTCTATGGCTCTACGATCCCTGTTCATTCCTTACCCTTGGTTCAGGTACACTAGAAGACGAAGGTGCTGGTTCAGACGTCTTAGGCTGAAAGGATGACTGACTAGCACCTCCAGCCCACTTCTTTTACCCGTCTCCTGGCCTGATGTTTTATTTTTGAACTCCTCCTTATCCTGCATCTTTTCCTCCTCCACCTGTTGCATATAGGTCATCAAGCGAGCTATACCCACCTCCCCAGTTAGCATAATACTTCTACCCTCTCTCTTAGTCAGCCAAGAGAGCCTTGATATGAATAAATCCATTCGAGCACATATGTATGCTACTATGGTCGGAGTATAACAGGACAATTGAGTTAACTTGAGGCTGTACTCCCGCACACTCATAGCTTCTTGCTTCAAATTCAGAAACTCCCTCACTTTAGCCTGCCTCAACTCTCTAGGAAAGTACTATCCCAGAAATGCCTCCTTAAACTCTACCCAACCCAAAGATCGCACTCTTTTTGCTCTACTCCCTTCCACTGATCAAACCAGAGTCAAGCTACCCTCTTGAGCTGCTAGGCAGCCAACTAACTCGCTCTGCATCACTTGCGTGCATAACCTGAAATGCTTTTTGGAGCTCCTCAAAAAAGTTCTCAGGATCCTCCTTCACACCAGACCCTATGAACTTAGGTAGGTTCATCCTCAGAAATTCATGAACCCTGGTGGTATCTGAACCATCACGTCTACATTCTCCTTGTCGACCTCCCTGTGTGGTGACTTCTTGTGCCAAGGTCTGAAAGGCCTGGCGGAGCTCAACATTAGAGATATCAACTTGTGGTGGTTGCTCAACAGGAACAGCTGGACCTCTAGGTCCCTCAAGAATTGGTAGATTAAGCGAGTTTACATTTTTTCTGGTCGGGCGCCCTCTACCCCTGGCTGGTCTGGCAGCTCTACGTGAAGGCATGATCTGAAAAACAAAGCGTGAATACACGGATTAGTTGGACTAAATAGAGGTAAACTCTAAAGCACAAAAGGGAATAACAATTGATTGTGATACTTCCTAATACCCTGTAGCCTCCTTATTATGAGTGTGACACACTTCACACCAATAATATAGACTCTACTAGACACGGTTCCATAGACACCCTAGGATACTCAAACTCTATGCTTTGATACATAGTTTGTCATGCCCCGAGTTTACACCCTAGGCGTGGCCAGCCCCCAAAACCATTCTTGGTCCCAAACGGACCACTTGGCTTGGCTAAATTATTCAGTGGAAGACTTAAATGATAAAATATGAGCTTAGATATAATGTACTAAAGATAATGCAAAAGTTTGAACAACTAAACAAGGAAACATCCCTATGACTACTGAAAATAAGAACTGAAACTCATATCATCCAGTCTATGGAACCTCTAACTAAAACCACCTAAAAAAACTACCTTGGTAAGCCTATGGTAACCACAACTAAAAGGAAATGTTGAAACATAAAAAAAGACTCTAAAGCCTCTGGCTGCTAAGAGGCCTCACTGATGGCGAAATAAACTGCTGGTCCTCAATGAAGTGTTTGCTGAGGGACTCAAGCACCTGCATCTGCATCATAAAATGATGCAGGTCCAGAGGATGTCAGTATATGGAATGCACAAGCATGTAAAATAGCAAAAATAGGGAACTGATAAGGCACCGTACTCAAAAATAGCTAAACGCAAATCTGAAAATGAGATAGCATAAGTAATTAATAAAGTGCATGCTGAAAGTAAAGTCATATGCTGAAACTCGGTATGCAAGAATTAGTTTACTTTAACTTGGGAAGTTTTTCTAACTGACAACCATCACCATGGGCCTCGCGATGATACAATGTCTTGCCCACACTGCCAGAGCCATCTCGTACTTTACCAGGGTAAGGGATGAAAACTAGGGGAGTGGATCCATCCCAAAATTGACCATCTCGGTGGCAATTGAGAAGCTATACCCTTGGTACAGTCCTATCCTATGTCGGCTACGTAGTTTATGAGTTTGATTTTTTTATCACTCTTACCCATATTGATGTTCAATACTACTTCCAAAATAACTTTTATAAAGCTCATAGCTTTATGAGTCAGATTACTCAAAATTATCTTTTCAATCTTTTGGGACTTAGCCCAACTTTAGTTTTTCTGAAATTTTCTCAACCTGTCCCTTTTCTTTGACTGAAAGTTATATCAAGCCAATTTACCTCACAATATATTTTTACTACTAAGTTATCTTGTCAATACAAATGCCTTGAGTACTCCTTGAGCTCAACTCAATATTGTGGACATAAATAGCTTTTCGTGAAATATACATAGAGCTCTCATCAATGGAGTAACAACTAGTAATCTTGACTTAATAACTTGATTTAGTAGTGAAATCAGTAAAGATCATGATTTTTATCAAGAAAAAAAATATGTAAATAAGCATCTTAATGGAATTAACTAGTAATAGAGAAAACTTGATCTCTACTCATAAACTTGATCTTGGGTAGAGATTTGTAGTTAAAGATTCTAAAATAAACGTAGGGTAACTTTTGGGAAGGTCTTACATACCTAAGAGAATTAGATTTTTGAAGAATTTGAGGAAAGTTCTTGAAAAGCTCTTGCTTTAGCCCTTTTGAAACTACGTTTCTGAGTTTGGAGAGTGTTTGAGAGTTAAAGATTTGAAGAATCACATTTTAGGGGTTTACATAAGTGAAAATTGATAAGTTTAGGCTTAAAAGGATGAGAAAGGACGTAAATACCCCTTCTTTTTGAACTGTCGAATTCATCCACGAGACCCTTTCTATGGGTCGTGAATTGTCTTACGGCTCGTAACCCTATCCGTAGAATCTCGTGTCACAAAAGTTGAGCTACTAAAAGTTTCTATGAGTCTGCAGACGGTTCGTATAATGACTTACGGGTCGTAAACCCTCTCATGAAGTGTTCCCAGACTTAGAAAATTTTTAGGTTCCTCAAAGCTTCATTCTACGAAACCTCCTTACGGGTCGTAGAAGATTTTATGACTCGTCTATAAGTTTGTAAACCAAGGTCCAAAGTTCTTAAAATTTCCACCTTCATTGGCCAGTTCCACGAGACGGTCTATGGTTTGTATTTTCCAATACGGGTCGTACACTAGCTCATAAAATCCTGACTGTCAGCAAAACGTTTATCTTTCAGATATCCAGGCCTACAAACATGAGGGGTGTTACAATGTGGCTAAATAGTAAGATTCATCGCTAAACCTATATAGCGATGAATTTATATTAGTTACCAACAATTAGCAATGCAATAGCGATGAAGTAAATAGCTAATTTCATATTTTTTTAAGAAGTATACATATTATTCTACATGAAAAAATGAATGAATAAATAAATATTATGTCTGCAAATAATTTTTTGTTATCAATTAAGATACATAATATGCCAAAATTCATGTTTGCGTTTCTTGGGTCTAACTACTACTTGACGAATAAATTTAAAATATTGATCTTTAAAATATTAATGCACGATGAATTGTGATTACTATATAATTCAATTTAATATGATAAATAGATTAACTTCGATTCCTGGTAAATTTATATCATTATGTAATGGTAAAAAATAAATTAAATGATAGATCACAAAAGTTTCACAATATAAAAGTGATTGTACCAATAATTAATGTCAACAAAATATAGGTCAAATTACCATATAATATATTTTATAAATGTTTTTGTAAAATAGACAAAATAATAAGACATATTGGGCCCATTTACCAGCCTTAAATTATCTAGTATATATAAAAGAGTCAAACCAAGGATGACCAAGGGTATTGTTGTAATTTCACGTTTAAATATTTTGTCCACTTTTTATAAAAGATATTAATTAAAACAATTATACAAGAGCAAAAGTATAACTATGACATATCAGTCATCTTAAGATATTTTGAAATAATATGTGCATAGTGCACTCTAGAAATATCTTTCTCTCTCCATTCTTTTACTCTCTACCACAACAATTAATGATCAAAATAAAAATCTAGAAGAATCCTACATGTCCTTACTTTTGTGACGGGCCCATAAAGATATTTTTGTAATTGTGGTACAGTGAAACGTAAACAATAATAAATGCTAAGTTTATTTGGACATATTTTTCGAAAGGACAATTTGAAAAAATTTAAAATAAAATATGTTTGATAGTTAATTTTTTTTGTTCCTAAAATACTTTTAAAGATCACTGCGTAAACATATTTTTGGTATTAAGTTACATAATATGTCCACTACTAAAGTTTATATCTTCATTATTAAAATAGTCTTAAAAATGATGTATTAATATTTTTTATTTAATTTTAAAAAATATCAATTTTAGTGACTAGAAGAGAAAATAATATTTGACTATGAAAAAATTAATAATTTGATAATGTATTCATTGAAAGATTAAAAAATTAATATTTTTTATTTCTATGTAAGATATGTTTTTAATATCAAATATGATAAACTATTTAATAAAGAAAATTTTAAGAAAACAAATTAATATTCAAATTTTGAGGAATATTGAAAAGAAATAATTTCAAATATATACAATAAATTAATTAATCTACAACAAATATAGCCATATTTTATTTACATAAAAAAATATCCAAAATTCATAGAAAATATACACGACTATATAATCTAACTTGCCAAAAGTCATATAATTATTTTTTGAACAAATATAAAATAAAATATGTTTGAATAGTTGATTTTTTGCTCCTAAAAATGCTTTTAAAGATCACTGCATAAGCATATGTTTTTGTATTAAGTTACACAATATGACCAGTACTAAAAGTCATTTCTTGATTATTAAAATAGTCTTAAAAAATAATGTATCGATATTTTTTATTTTATTTAAAGAAAATAGTAAATTTAGTGGCTGCAAGAGAAAACAATGTTTGACTATCAAGAAACTAATAATTTGATAATGTATTCATCGAAATATTAAAAGTTATTGATTTTTCATTCTTATGTAGGATATTTTCTTAATATCAAATATGATAAACTATTTAACACAGAAAATTTGAAGAAAAAAAATTAATATTCAAAATTGATTAATATTAAATTGAAAAATGAGGAGTTAAAAAATAATGACGAACAACAAAAGAAAATTTCAATAGAAAACGGCTATGAAGAGAAATATAAAGAAAGAAAAAAACTAAAAAATAAATAAAGAAAAAAACAATCTGAAAAGAAAAATAAGTATATTGGTTATTTTGTGGGGGTAAGATTCAAAGTTTTCTTTTACGACATGATATTTAGAGTTCAATATCAATTTTTTCAATTAATTTAATTTAGAATTTAACATTTAGGTAATTATTAGTATTTTATATAGAAATAAAGTTGCTTTTATGATTCTTTTATTTTGTAGAATTAGGAATTAACTTTTTAATAAATACTTTCTATATTAACATATAAATAAATAGAACTATTTCGACTTATTGAAAACAATAATAAAATGAATCACAATTTATCAACAAAGCTAACACAAATAAATTATACTTGAGTTGATCAAGGATTTGTATATATTATCATATGCAAAACTTCTGGTGGAAAATATTACAAATAGAAGATAACAAATGTGGAAATAAATACCACTTGCGAAAATATATGAAGATTGATGATTGTTTTTCAAAGATTTCAATATTTTGTATATTCCCCGAACATGAAATATGCTAATTATAGTCTAACACACTTCTCTGTTTCCTTTGTGCATAGAATTTCTTGGAATATAGCTTTCCCAAGTTTGGTTGTAAATGACACATTTATATCGTATGAATACTTGAAACAAATGATAAAGTAATATATTAAAGTTGTTTACTGAAAAAAATACGTGAACTTCTATTGGGCCCATACTACGGGCCTCAAATTATCTAGTATATATATATATATATATATATATATATATTTTAAAACTCCTAATTTTAAATATTATAAAGCTAATTATATAGTAATTTGAGGAAAATAGAAAATAATTAGTTTGTTTATTATAGAATCTTTTAGTAAAGAAAAAAGTTCAATCAACATTTTTTGGTGTACGACTTTGGGTTGTTCTTAAGAATGATTATTCTTGCTTTATTCAATACAATGCGATAACATATATATCAATTTGATAATTCTAGATGAATTAATGGTGGAAAAGTTCTAAATTGGGTGGAAAGATCATGAATTTGAAGTAGGATTAAATATTAAGTTGTAATTTGAGAAAATTTAGGCTATCAATAATTGATTGTTGTATTTTTGGTAATTTTTAGACCAAGAACAAGTTAGGATTCATAACAAAGGAAAGACTCAAGTTCAATAGAATTTCTATGACTTGATTCGAGATAGGTGGTGGGTTGCTGTTTTTCAAGTTATGTAATTTATGCATGTTAACTGTTTTATAATAGTACTTGTTCAATATAAGTTGGGAAAAACATAGGAAAGGATGTGAAATGATTTCATATTGTTAATCTCATACAATGAACTTATTTAATTTCCTTGTGGCTTTCAAGTATTATTGTTTCATTATATATGTGATGTTTATGATTGTTGGTTAGCTCAGGTACCACCCCAGATACTTATTATCAATTAACTCAAGTACCACACCTGATATAAAATTTCTCTTGATTGGATCAAGTACCACATTTGGTAGAAAATATCTAATGATTGACTTGGGTACCGCGCTTGGTACATATTATTCATTGGTTGACTTGGCTACCATGCATGGTACATATTTCGTTTGTTTATATGTGTGAATTCCTTAAGTGAGCCGAGTTTGTTTGTGATTATGTGGGACAAATTTCATGTGCTTGTTAAGTTAGAATTGGTGGTTTAGAGTCGTATTATGCTATTGACTTATTATTGCATGTGATGACTTGTATTACTATGACTGGTTGCTTGCTTACACTCGTACCTTTGGAACAAACCGATCATCCTACCAGTACATGGTAGTTTGTGTACTGGTACTGCACTTGTTCTTTTTTTTTAATTGAGTACAGGACGTATTCAGGTGGCTACTTCGTGACCTCAATTGTTATTGTTGCGCTAATTGAATCCAAGGGTGAGCTACTTCTTCTAGAATATCATATATTCCTCCTTATTTATTAGCTTATACATTTGAACTTAGACTCTTATTAGACATTATTTGTTTAAGTTGCATGGGTGCATCCTTTTTTTGGGTCTATATAAACTTTTGGTACACGACTTTAATTTTTACTGGGTTTTCCATAACTTGTTTTAAATTGTTGCATAATTATGTGTTTTGTAGATGGTTGGTTCTCCCACAAAGTGTGTACTGTGGGTGCCACTCATGACAAATTGTGTCGTTATAAAGTTGGTATCATAGTTCTATATTTTTTGATCTTGTCGTACAAAAATAAGTCTAGTAGAATCTCGCAGAATGATCTGTAGATGTCTATGTTTTTTTAGAGGCCACAAGAATCTAGAAAACTTTCTTCTTTTTCTTCCTTTGTGTTATATTTATACTTAAATTGGTATCTAACTTCTTTCACTTTTTCATATTTAGATGGTTGCTACCAGATGCAATGGTGCAAGGGCAGTAACTCCAACTACGAAGCTAACAATGCTATAAAGACATAGAGGCAAGAGAAAGGGGAAGATCAGAGGGAGAAAAACACCCACCAAAGGTGGATCTTAGGTTGCAACTGAGCCAACGTTGGTGAACCATCCCTCATCCCAAGATTGTGTTAAAAAGAAGGATAAGGTAGAATATAAGAAAGGTGAAAAACTAGAGGTGGCAACACAAGTTGGAGGTGCAGGTATGATTTAAAAGGTTTTTTTACATTTTTGGTGGGTTGGCAAAGATTATAGCCTATCCCACTATGCTAGCTAATTAGATTCAGGGTAACCATCTTATCAGTGTCACAAACCCTAAAATAGATGAAGCTTCGGGCATAAATACTTTTGTCCATCCAGTGCTAGGCGTTGTTATTACTAAAATCGAACATGAATTGTTGAATAAGTTCTTGAAATTGAATCCTCTATCTTTCTATGGTATAGAAAATGAGGATGCATTTGAGTTTATCTTGAATTGCTATGAGAGGTTGCATAAGTTGGGCATTATGCAACAATATGGGGTAGAGTTTGTCACCTTTTAGCAGTAGGGTGATGCCAAACAGTGATGGAGGGTATATGTGGAGTGTCATTTATCATTTTTTCCTCTGCTAAATTGGACCCATTTTCATGCTTTATTCTTAAAGAAGTATGTTCTGAATGGTCTGAGAGATCACAATAAGGATGAGGTTCTTGTTTTGGATCAAGGTAATATGTCAGTTGCAGCTTATGCGGCTAAGTTTCTTGCTTTGTCCTGCTATGTTGATCAAATATTAGAGATTGAAAAGGAAATGATTATGAGTATATGTTAAAGAACTAATTGAATTACAGGTGCTATTGGCTCACATGGATTCCACAGGAAAGAGCATCAATGAGGTAACCAATTATGTGAAGATATTAGAGGGAGTCAGGCAAGTTGGACAGGCCAAGATACTGGCTAAATATTCTAAGAGTGTAGATAACTTCAAGGGTTCTTGTTATCAGTTGCATTCAACTCATCCAATTTAGTTAGTTTTTCCCATTTATATGGGTGGTTATTCAGGGGTCACACAATAGTCTCTAGCTTAGATTGTAAAAAGACTTGTTACTCATCAGTCAAAAAGTCATTACTCAACTAAGGATGCTTTAATTATGGTGACCAGGGAAACTTTCCCTTTAAAAGGAAATGCCTTCACAGGCAGGCAGGCGACTAGGTGAAACAATAGGTAGGGGCTGTAGTAATAATAAATAGAGGTGGTAATGGAAGAGGATGCCTATAGGGTGGGAAATAAGTCAATAATGAAGGTTGTGGAAAATGGAAAATGGCAACACATGGAGGGGAGCAAGGAAGCTAGGTAGAGAGATTTCTTAAAAAAGTAATAGAGCTCAATGTTACCCCTTCTCAAGTAGGTCTAACCCTGAGGCATATGATATCGTGATAATATATAGATATTATTCTTTCCTGTGACTAGATGGATTTGTTTTATTTGATTTGGGTTCTACATTTTGTGTCTGTTAAATTTGCCCTGGGATTTTATTTGATTTGTGATATCGTTGATGCCCCTAGTCATGTTGCTACCTTGGTTGGGGAGTTTGTGGTAGTAACTTATGTGTATCGTGTATACTCTATGATGTTTGGTGAGGTTCCAACGTTGGGTGGATTTTGTCATCTTAGATATGCTAGACTTCGATGTGGTCTTTGGTATAACTTTGTTATCTCTTTATTATGTTGTCTTTAAATTATAACACTAAGACAATAACTCTAAAAATCTCAGGTAGGGATAAATTAGAGTGGAAAGGATTGTACAGGCCAAAGCCAGGAAACATCATATCCTTTTTAGGCTAGAAGGCTAATGTAAAGGGATTTTTGGCCTACTTGTCTTACCTTGGGTATGTTAGTGTGGAGTCAACTTATATTGAGTCTATCTTTGTGTTTTTATAAATTTTAGAGGTATTTTCTACATATCTACCTCGTTTGCATATGAATAAGGATACCAATTTCTATATAGACTTAGAGTGCGACACTCACACAATCTTTATTTCTCCTTATCATATGGATCTAGAAAAGACGAGGCAACTCAAGCCTTAGATTTAGGAGCTCCTAGATAAGTGATTCACTTATCGTAGTTCTTCCCCTTTGGGTTCTTTGGTGTTTTTCTATAAAGAAGAAAGATGGTAGTACGAGAATGTGCATAGACTACAAAAAGATGAACAACTAGCTATAATAAGTATCTACTACCCCATTTGTGTGATATTTTTGACTAGTTACAGGGTGTTTTAGTGTCCTCAAAGACTGACTTAAGGTTGAAGTATCATTAATTAAAGATCAAAACTAAGGAAATACCTAAGACGACCTTTAGGATTTGATATGGGGATTATGAATTCTTTATAATGTCGTTTGAACTGCCTAATGCATTAACAACTTTCATAAGCTTGATGAATAGTGCCATCAAGCCAATTTTGGATTACTTAGTCATCGTGTTTATAGATGATATGTTGATCTACTTCAAGAGTAAGGAGAAATATCTAAAGCACTTTCATAATGTTTTAGGTACGCTAGAGAAATAGAAACTACATCCTATGTTTTTAAAGTGCAAATTCTAGTTGACTTTGGTGGTTTTCTCAGGGCATGTAGTTTTGTAGAAAAATGTGATGGTAAATCTCCAAAAGATTAAAGTAGTCAAGAATTGAGTCTGGACTAGTTCTATAACTATGGTGAGGAGCTTTATATATCTTGCTAGCTACTTCACAGGTTTGTAAAAAACTTTACTTCTATTGTGATGTATATGATAGATTGGCCCTAAAGGGGGTATCCTTTTTATGGCCTGATCAGTGTGAGGTGAGCTTCGAAAAGCTTAAGACACTTTTGACTACAATTATTATCTTGCTTGTAGAAGGTAAAGGCTTTATTCTGTTTTGTGATGCTTGGTTTAAGTGATGTGTTAATCCAAAATAGGACTATTATAGCCTATGCTTTGAGGTAGTAGAATACTTATGAGAAAAACTACCCAACCCATGCTTTGGAGTTGGAAGGTGATAGTATTTGCACTTAAGATCTGGTGACACTATCTCTATAGCGTCAAGTGTTCACAAATCATTGTAGCTTATTATATGTATTTACTTATAATGATCTAAATCTAAGACACATGAAGTAGATGGAGTTTTTAAAGGATTATGACATGACCATTCAGTACCATTTGGGCAAGGGCAATGTGGTAATAAATGCATTGAGCCAGAAGATAGTTAGCATCGGTAGTTTGGCTTACTTAGGTGGTGTTTAAGTGACCATTAGATAGAAAAATTCTAACTCTAGAACCTAAGTTTTGCAATTGAGGACTTTGTTTTTAAAAAAAATGTGGGGTATTAGTTGGTATTAAGTTTAAGCCCACTTTTATAAAGGAAATCAAGGCTAGGAGGATGAGCAATTAAACAAGATCAGGAATATGTTCGAGTCTGGGGAGGCTTTATATGCCACACTCGATGCTGGTAAGGTGCTTAGTTTTATAGAGTAGATTTATGTACCTCGGATTAATGGTTTGATTTAGAAGGTATTGATATAATCTCAAGATTCATGGTGTTCGATTCATAAGGATGTAACCAAAATGTCTTAGGACTTGAGGTAGATCTATTAGTCGTTAGGAATGAAGAAAGACATAACTAAGTATGTATATAAGTGCCAGAATTGTCAATAGGTGGATTATGAGAAATAAAGGCTTGCATATTTGCTTCAAAGAGTGCCATACATAAGTAGAAATGGGAAAGGATAGCTATGGACTTCATGATTGGTCTTTCTAAGACCTTGAGAAATTATGAATTAATTTGGGTCATCGTGGATCGGTTGATTAAATCAGCTACTTTTTCTAATCAAAGTGGATTAGGAATCCAGACAATTGACCAAGATCTAGGTCAAGGAAATAGTAAGGTTACACTAGGTGCCTCTGTCTATCATTTTAGATTGTAGCACAAAGTTTACCTCTATGTTTTGGGATAAGTTGTATGAGGAGTTAGGCACTCAATTGACTTTCAGCAAAGCCTTTCATCCACAAATAGATAGGCAATCAGAGAGGATGATTAAGGTATTGGAGGATATACTGAGAACATGTGTGATTAACTTTGGGTGACATTGGGATTAGTTTTGTAGTGCTCTGTAAGTTGAAAATTCAGAAAAATGATGTTTAAGGAACATTTTCCAAAAATCTACATGTTTCAGGAACTGAGCACTTTTTGGAGGATCCTTAACAAGTCATTTAGGGTGACCATGGTCCGTATAGCCACTCATGGTCCAGTCCGTAGGAATCCCCACTGCCCCAACTCTAAGGAAAGGGACCTAGAGGGCCACACAACCCATAGTGGGTCATACTGGTCATGGCCCCTCTCGGGCCCCTTCCTTTAGCCAAAGGTTTTGACCTTTTGGCAGGGTCCCTCCCACAGACCCGTACACTGTCTGTATGGCACTATACAGACCGTATAAGGTCTTGTACAAGGACCTTCATCAAATTTCAATATAGGTCCCTTTTGGTCTTTTCCTAAATTATCCATTAATAAATCTAGATGGATTTTGGACCTAATACCCATATATTAACTACCCTAAAAGTCCTCACAAATTCCTCATTATCACCCAATTCCCAAAATACAAAAATAAATTCTCTCTGAAGATACTCTCAATTACAAGCAAGGGTTTCATTGGAGATTAAGCAATTTTACCAAGAATTCAAGGTAAATTCTTTCAAATTTCTTTAGTTTCTTAATCAAGGTATGTGGGTCTTCATCCTGAATCCATTCCTATATGGAGATCCTTCAAATTCTCAATATTTTTTATTCAATTTTAAGTATGCATATTTTATGGGTACTTCTCAAATTCTACTCAATTTCTTAGATTTTGATTGATATTATGATTATTGATCTATTCCAATATGAGTTGATTAAACTTGCATTCAATTGATGATTTTTGCATGATTTCTAGAAATTGTATCTAAGATACATGATCCTATAATTGTCTTGTTCAATTCTCTTTCAAGTTCATGGCTTAAGTTTTAATTATTTATTTGTTGATCCAATTAAGCATGAATTATATTTAATTTCTTGATTTTGATAATTTATAAGAAATTTATCTACAAGATTTTTTAGGGTTTATGATGGTCGAGGGGTTTTTTTATTTTGGCTTTTTATTCATATGATTATTCTCTATTAGGCACCAATTTATTCTAATTCTGCGATTATGCAATTAAATTGCATGATTTTAAGACGATTCCTTATAAATTTATGTATGAGCCCATATTTTTCAAAGCATAAGTTTTTTGTTATAATCATGTATTTATAAGGCTTTCAAGTAAGTTTCATTAAAAGAAGAGAATAAGCTTTTATGATAAAAATTCAAGCTAAGTATTAATGATGGTGGGTTCTCTCACCTAAGTATGATTGTTTAATCTTGAAAGACCTAGACTCACATTATATAAATTTAAGGAGTTACTCTATGATTATGCTTTATAACTATGGGATGGGCTAGTAGACTATACCTCTCCATATGATGATATATGATTATGACAATTTCGTTGAGAATTTACTTAGCACCGAGTGGACCTTTGGATAAATGCGTCAACTCTCTGATAGTAGAGGCATGAGGATTTGAATTTCATTGTCTCGTAACTATGTCCTACCATAGTATGAGGATCAACTGTTAGTATATGCTTGATTCTCAAACAAGGGTCAATAGTTAGTAGATACTTGATTCCTTATGTATCTTAATAGATCCACATAGGCATTAAGAGTCTACCTTGCAAGTAGTTTTTCCTTAGACGTAAACATATGGACTCCATGTAATACCTCACATGGTTTACGTTGATTAAGGGTAACTCATACACATGCTCATGATCTCATTTTTCTCACAAAGGTTTATATCATATTTTACTATGACTCACGACTCATGACTTTTACTATGATTATGATTATCATCATGTCTCATAATATTTTACAAGGCATATGATTTCTTACTATGACTTATGGCTATCATTATAGTGTTTATGCCCCCCATGATTTCATAATGATTCTTAAAATGCTTTAACTAGGTTCACGATTTATTATTACACTTCAAAGATTTACTTAATATATTTTCTAACTTAGTCATATGAACATTGTGATGTCATGCATTTCATTATTCATATACACAGTACATTCAAAGTACTAATACATACTCTATATCTACATTCTTTCACAATGTAGGGGAGGTTATTCTCCCTAATTCCACTCTACCCATGGTTAGCTCAAACTTTCATTGCAGATTGATTGATTGGTGAGTCATCATGATTTAGGGGTAACCTTTCATGGCTTCATGATATTTTTAGTTTATCATATTTGAGAGTATTTCTATAGTTTACTACTTTTGTTTAGGGTGAGCTTGGAACATGTCCATAGGCCCTACCTATGCTATTATAGTAGAGGCATGTCTAGACAAAAAAAGTGTAAGTATGTTAACTCGGGCCTAAGATTTACCTTTATCTTTAGACTTGTTTCGACATTTGCCTATTATGTCACTTCCTATGGTTGATTTACTTACCTTGTATACTTAATATTCTAAGATGTCTTTATTAGGGTTTCCTAAGGAATCTTAATTACCGTATCACATATAGAGCCTAACTTGAGTTATGAAAAACTTGGTATCAGTGCAGAAGGTTCAAGTGTCTTAGGGAGTCTAGCATGCCGCGTCAAGTAGAGTATTATTGTTCATAGGTGTGAAGCGCACCACATCTATGAGTATGAGGCTTTGAGATATTTTAGGAAATGTTTCACTTCTTTCATGATCTATGTCATGTGGTATAGTTGAGCCCTAAGGTCCTTTCCCCTAATGATTGTTCTTTATGATTTCAAAAGGCTGCCTCCAAGAAGAGACCTGGTCCAAAGAAAAGTTAAAACCACTGACAGAGAAGTACCTAAATTCCTAATGATTCCTTGACTGAGAAAGTGACCCATGAAGAATTTTAGATGACCGTCTCAATGCTAGCCTAAGTTGTGATTAAACAAACTAATCAACAAGGGTGGTTTAAAATGTTAATTTGGTGGCCACAAGATTTAGAGATTTTACAAGGATGAACTTGCCAGACATCCATAGTTCTAAGGTGGATGGGGATCCCTAGGACTTTATTGATAAGGTATTCACGATTGTGGATATTTTAAGAGTGCTGTTAGAGGAGAAGGAAGAATTGGAAGTATACCAACTTAAGGGAGTTTCTCAAGTATAGTATAATCCATGAAAGGCCAAAAGAGTTGAAGAGGGTTCCCTAGGTTGGGATGAATTTAAAAGTACTTTTCTTGACCACTTCTTTCTACTTGAGTTGAGAAAGGCGAAAAGTTATGGAGTTTATCAACCTAAACCAAGGGAGTATGAGTGTGAGAGGGTAAGTTGTCCAAGTATGCTCCTTCTTCGGTAGTCGATTCCCGTGCCAACATGAGCAACTTTATTTCGAGAGTGCTAGATATTGTGGTGATAAAATGTAGGATGGCTATGCTTGTTATGAAAATAGACATTTCTAGGATCATGACATAAACTAAGAAAATTGAAGAGAAAAAACATAAGGAGGAGTCTAGGGTGGCTAAGAAAGCACGAGTTGAGGATGGTTCACCTTTTTGACAATGCTTTGATGTCTAGGAGTAAATAGGAATGGTACCCACATCTTATTTGTCAAAAGTTTGGTAAGATGCATCTAGGGGAGTGCATGACCATTATGATGGCTTCTATGAGTATGTTGAGATTGGGCACGAGGAGAGATTTCTCAGTGACCATAGGAAGAGGAAGGGAGAGGGCTCAGGTTGCTTTATCTAATATGTTATAGGTTCCTTTTTTAGGTTGGATGAGGGCTGCAGATTCATTTAATTATTAAGAAATCCTTTGGGA
Source organism: Solanum aculeatissimum (assembly GCA_038996855.1). Classification (NCBI taxonomy): domain Eukaryota; kingdom Viridiplantae; phylum Streptophyta; class Magnoliopsida; order Solanales; family Solanaceae; genus Solanum; species Solanum aculeatissimum. Next base: position 4,665 of record JBCEWC010006639.1, on the reverse strand, counting down.
CATGATTGATGTTTGAATATAAGTAAATGAGTTGAGGTATGCGTGGAGGTGTTTTCCCTCTTGCCTATCCTTATGCATATTTATGTAATATATCCTCCATGCCATTTCATATGCATACATGTTCATGAAAGTTGATTTAGTTATTATTTATTGCAAGTTTTGAAAACTCAATGATTTTTGTATTTAAATTGCGTTGTTGCATTCATGCTAGGTTGATAGTCTTCTTTCCACTCTAGTCGTGCTAGCTTAATCCACATTCGAGGATGAATGTTCCCAAAGGAGGATACATTAATGCCCCATAAGTTAGAAAGTCAGAAAAATAAAGTACAAGGAAGGTTCCCAAAAATCTCAACATTCCAGGCACTAGGTTCCCTTCAAGGGACCCTTAAAAGGTCATTTAAGGTGACTACGGGTTGTTAGTCATTCGTAGTCCAGCCAGTGGGAACCTCCACTGCCCAGCTCTAAGGCAAGGGACCATAGAGAGCCACATGAACCGTGGTGGGTCATACGGGTCGTGGCTCCTCTTGTCCACCTTTCCCTTTCCAAAATTTTTACCTTTTTGGCATGGTTCCTCCTCTGGACCCTTGCACGGGCCTTACGACACTATATGGACTGTATAGGTTCCCATACATGGGCCTTCGTCAAATTTTGATATAGGGTCATTTTGATCTTTTTCTAAATTATTCATTAATGTTTCTAGATGAATTTTGGACATAATACACATGTATTAACTATTTTAAAGTCATGATAAATCCCTTATACTCACCCAATTCACAAGTTATAAAAAAATTCTCTTTAAAAATACTCTTAAGGCTCTCTTCTTATCCAAGTAGGGGTTTCATTGAACATCAAGTAATTTCACCAAGAATTCAAGGCAAATTCTTCCAAATTTCTTTAGTTTCTTTATCAAGGTATGTGAGTCTTCATCCATGGAATCCTTTCTTCTATGGAGCTTCTTCAAATTCTCAAATTTTCATTCAATTTTAAGTGTGTATGTTTTATGGGTCTTCTAAACTCCTACGCAATTTCTTAGGTTGTGATTGATATTATGATTATTGATCTATTCCAAGATAAATTGATTTAAAGTGCATTCAATAGATAATTTTCAGATAAATTTCTATGAATTCTATCTAGGGTTTGTGATCCCATAATGACTCTTGTTCAATTCTCTTTCAATTGGATGGTTTAAGTTTCAATTATTGATTTGTTGATCCAATTAACCATTACTTATATTTAATTTCATGTGTTTGATGATTTATGAGAAATTTCTCTACAAGGCTTTCTAGGGTTCATGATGATCAAGTGGGTTCTTTTAACTTTGACTTCTATTGATATGATTCTTCTCAATTAGGTGTGAATTTATTCCAATTATGTGATTATGAATGCTTTTAATTCAATTACATGATTTTAAGATGATTCCCTATAAATTCATGCATAAGTCTATATTTTCTAAGGATAATCTTTGTGTTATGATCATGTGTTTACATGATTTTCAAGTAAGTTTTATGAAAAGAAGGGAATAATCTTTTATGATGAAATTTATGCTGAGTGTTAATATTGGTGGGTTCTCTCACCAAAGTATGATAGTGTAACGATGAAAAGCCTATACTCGCATTGCATTAGTTCAAGGAGCTATTCTATAATTATGCTTTAAAGTATTGGATGGGCTAGTATTTAGTACCTCTCCATATGATGATATATGAGTATAGCTATTCTGTTGATAGTTTAGGTAGCACCTAGTGGACCATGGGATAAATGTGAAAGCTCTCCACTAGTAGAGGCATGAGATTGTTTGTAGAATCTCATTGTACCATTAACTAAATGCCATCGTAGGATGAGGATCAGCTATTATTAAATGGTTGATTCTCTAGCAAGGGTCAATTGTTAGTAGATGCTGGATCCATTATGTAGCTTAGTAGATCTAAATAGGAATTAGGAGTCTACCTTGAAAAGCAATCCCCCCATTCCTCTAGTGTATGCATAAATATCATGACTCTATATTATAGCTCACACGATTTATATCAGTTAGTGGTAACTCTTACACATGCTCATTACCACTCACAGGGTTAAAGGTTTTCCTCACAAAGGTTTATGACATATTTTACTATGACTCATGACTCTTACTATGGTTACGATTGTCGTTATGTCTTATGGTATTTTACACTATATATGATTTCTTACAATAACTCATGACTATCATTGTAGTATTTATGATCTCCCCTGATTTCATTATGATTTTACAATTCTTTAACCAGGTTCATGATTTATTATTATGCCTCAAAGATTTACTTAATATGTTTTCTAACTAGACATGTGCATATTTTGATGTCATGGATTGCATTTCTCACATATTTAGTAAATTCAAATTACTAAGGTATGCTCTATGCCTACATTATTTCATAATGTGGGGGAGGACGTTACCTTATATTCCACTTTACCCATGGTTAGATTGGAGTTGCTTTGAAGATTGATTGATTGGTGAATCGGGCAAACTTTCATGGCTTCTTTATATTTCTAGTTTGATCATTGTTGAGACTATTTCTTTAGTTTACTACTTATGTTGAGGGTGAGGTAGGATCATGTCCATAGCCCCTCACCTATGCTAGTATAGTAGATGCATGTCTAGACAAAGAAAATATGTAAGTTCATTTATTCGAGCCTTAACTTTATCTTTATCTTTAGACTTTATTTAGTGATTTGCCTATTACGTCACTTTATATTGTTGATTTACTAACCTTATACTCCTGACATGCTAAGATGACTTGGTTGAAGTTTTCTTAAGAATTGTTGTGTTGTACCTAGGGCCTAACTTGAATTGTGATAAACCTGGTATAGGAGCAAAAGGTTCAAGTGTCCTAGGAAGTCTAGCATTCTATGTAAGGTAGAGTCCTATTTAACAGTGTGAAGTGCACCATATCTATGAGTAGGAGGCTATGAGGCATTTTAGAAAATGTTTCACTTTTGTTTCGGTTAACGACCCTTGACGGGGTCAACAACTGCGCTACACCTCCAGACCTTGGAATTAATATAAACAAAAGCAAAAGTCCAAGAGGGGGGGGGGGGACATAAACCATACCTCTGATCTTATGGTGGTTCATAAGTTGGCCAATCATTGGTCGGCCAACTTATTCCTAATTCAAAAAAAGAAGCAAACCTAGAATAAAACCTAAGAGAGGACTTATTTCATTACATTAAATCTAAGATAATATAAACAAGGGAGACTCTCTCCTTACAAAAAGTGAAAGAAAGAAAAAACCTACAACTTATCTTAAGGACTCTAACTTGCTAGAAAAAGTCCAAAAGATTAAAAAATGGAACCAAGAGAAGTCCTGGCCAGATTAAAACAGATGCAAGGAACTTCTAAGGAGGCTCCTTAATGCTTTTCATTTTTCTCCTTCACAAGTTGGACATTCCCATCTTGTCTAATTGATAAAAAGCCTTGAATTCACTAGGGGTTTGATGAATGTTCTAGTGACTTTGTGACTACGTTTGGCCAATGTATTAGCAACAAAGTTGGCTTCTTTAAAGGTATGAGTGCATCTGAAGTTCTATATCTGGCTGATGTAGTTGTGCAGCTTGTTCAGGGACTGATTAATGTTCCACGAAGGGATGGAATGTTGATTGATCCAATTTATCAATAGTTATGAATCCACTTCCAAAATCACCTTCCTATAACCAATTTGAAGGCACCAAACAATGCCAAAAACATCACCTTCTACCTTCGGATGGTTGTTTGTAACAACTCGAAATTTTTTGAATTCTCCTCATGGTTGGCATTCTATGATGTACTACAAGCCATGGTTGAGTATTGGTAGCAATGGGTTGAATTTAAGTGGCCGAATGCAAATTGGGCTAGTTAGTGGCCTAGAGGGACAGTTTTGGCAGTCAACTTCAAATAGTCATAACTATTTATGTGGGATTAAACATGTTATCTACCATATATAAAATTGAATCTCTTTGAGTTAGATTTGCAACACAAGTGGTTTCACTCAATTTGGATATCGAATGAGGGAGATATGGCCCAAACAGTGAACCTGTCTAAAATTCGGAAGCCTTTGGAGATAGGCTTAGAAAAATGGCGAAGGACATTTGCACGGACCGTGAAACTTTGCACGGTCCATCCAAGGTCTCGTAAGGTGGCACAGTGAGCTTGGAATGTCCAGGAACCACCCCTAAGCCAAGTCCAAGTCAACGGGAGCTTGAAAGGACCGTTTGACACCAAACGGCCCGTGTACTGCCTCGTGGAGTGAGGCAGTAGCTTGGACAAACCAAGGCTGATGGTTTTGAGTCTAAGTGTGGTTTGACGGTGGGTTACACGGCCCGTCACAAATTGAACGGACCGTTTAGTGGTACGTGAAATGTAACAGAAAGTCCTCCGAGAGTTCGCGTGAAGATTTGGCTAAGTACAACTTGACGGCATGTTGAACGGCTCGTGTGTCAACTTAATGGCACTGTAGCTGCCGTTTGGGTGCTGTGTTCAGTGAAAATTTCTGGTTTATTAATGATATTTTCGTGATTTAACGTTTCCCTAAGCTCCCTTTTGGTCCCTTAAGGGATCCTAAACCCCTAAATCATCCCCCAACACTCATTCTTCCATTCCAAGTCTCCTATACTCTCCATAGAAATTCTAAAATCCTCTTAGACTCCATTGAAGAAAGCTTGTAG